>JAGXJF010001996.1:0-113829 GCA_019208055.1 Stipa capillata | reverse complement strand
GCTTGCAGCTCCGTGCACAGCACCGGCTTCTTCTCAGTTGTGACACAGCTGCCTAGCACAACCATCTCTTTGTCCTTGAAATCACCTTGTACCCTTTTTGGTGATCATCCTTCACTGGATAACCCTTCTTCATGGAACCTGTAAACTCTGCTTACACTTAATGTAAACATTAGATTCCAGTTTAAGTTGCCATTAACCATCAAAACCATATTAAGGCCTAGATGGCCTTTCAAGGTCTCCATTACCAACCGGGTAAGGCTAATGTCGTTGCGGATGCACTTAGCCAGAAAACCTACTGTAACAATCTAATGATTCAGGAACATCAGCCGCTCCTCCATGAGAATTCACATGGCTCAATATTGAAGTCGTTCCTGATGATGTATATTACGATATCCTGTATACCAGACGGTATCCGCATATGATTCCCTGGGCTTCCAGAAGGGTCCTACATACTTAGTAAGGATACCCAGAGAATAAGGTAACCCCTCGAAAGAGGGAAGATATCTCTTAAACTAGGAAGTCAATCCCGACGTTCAAGGAAGCCGGAGTCCTACTCGGGCATAAGTCCATGTCCAGTACGACCCTGGGGACCCCCTATATAAGGATCAGCAATCCCATAGGGAAAGAGAGGTCTTTCGAGTCGTACAACGAGTTGAGCCAGATCCCAGGAGGTGAAGCCGTAGAAGATCCGCTGCCTAGAAGGAGTCGAGCCCGACGGGATTAGTTAGGTTAGTCTGCGATTAGGCCTAGGGTAGCCACTAACATACACCCACATTGTAAAGACATTTTCTCCATCAATATATACGAACAGGACGTAGGGTTGTTATCCTGAGGGAGGCCCGAACCTGTATAAAAAAGGGCTGTCCCCTGTTGTCAGATCTCCTGGCCTTGGGCCCTAGAGGTCCCTACCCCCCAGTATCACCGTTCCACGAATACCGTAAGATCACCGATTCACCGATCGTCAACAGTTCCCTTTGGTTTCCTCCATACCCTTGAAATCCAATTCTCCTTGGAAGACCAAATCAAATCCGCTCAAAAGCAAGACAAAGGTGTCAGCAAGATCAAGGAAAACATTGCTAGCGGAGTTGCTAAATGTTTTTCAATTGACGATCAAGGTATTGTTCGTTTTGACAACCGTCTTGTTGTGCCGAAGAATAAAAATCTTCGAGATTCTATCCTTCGTGAAGCTCATGATTCTCCCCTGTATAAAAAAGGGTTGTCCCCTGTTGTCAGATCTCCTGTCCTTGGGCCCTAGAGGTCCCTACCCCCCAGTATCACCGTTCCACGAATACCGTAAGATCGCCGATTCACCGATCGTCGATAGATGGCGCCGACAGTGGGGACCTCTCCGGATCAAGCCATCCAGGAAGAATCAAAGTCTGTAGGATGTGCAACTAATCGCGATCAGTTCTTCTCGCCAACTGCACAGCCCTCCTCGGTCCAATCCGAGGAGGAGGAAGCAGATGCGACAAAAAGTCCGATCGCCCCCCACGCGCCGCGCTGGGTACTCAGACCGGGGCTTCTACGACAACTTTGGCCCCATGGACCCGTACCCGGTCACGGATCACGTGGATTTTGGAGAATACGCCCCTGGAGAGTACTCAGATCACAAAGCAGATCACTTCAGGGCCGAGTGCGCCAGGGCCTTCGACGGGAAGTTGGTGCTGAACGGCAGCCTCCCGCCAGGAACGACTAGCCCAATGGTCGGAATTTCACCTGCGAATTCTGATCGTCTGGACAATCGTGGCCCTACCCACTCCGTGTCCGATGAGGATAACGCGATGGAGTGTGAGTACACATCATCTAACCAAGGACCTCGAGTGGTTCTCGCGATCGATGATGGTCGGGAAGAGCTCGAGGACCGAGATCTGCCTGGGGGCTCGCAGCTGTGCAATACGATGGCCACTCCCCCCAGGAACGGGGATTTGCCTGCCGCTGCAGAGAGAACCCCTCCAGTAACGAGGGAGTACGTGTCCCGAACCGCTCGAAGGCTCGAGGAGGTGCATCATCTGCTGTCATGACCACCGGCAGCGGATTTATCAACACCTGCGGGTATGCAATGGCTACAACGGCTGGGGGCTGACCTCCAAGAGGCCCAAGACCAACCCGAGTCTTCTCGAGCCCGGTCGGTGACACGTAGCTCTACTCGAGTAAGAACCCCTTCTCCGTTAGAAGAGCATGACCGAGAAGGACGGCACCCCAGGAACAGGACTCCTCAGGAGGAGCCACCTGTTGACCTCTGAGACCAGCTCAACAGGCGCCGACACCAAAGGCGCCAGCAAGAGCAACAGCCCCCTCGGAGGGACCACTCCCAATACACCAACGTTCGCGGCCGAGTTTCGACCTCGAACAGTAGCGAGACTGCAAGCGCTATCCCAGGAGCTCCGGCAGGTGCGCTGGCCTTCTCGTTTCAAGCCCGGGTCGCTAGAATCGTATGACGGCACTACGAATCCCGTGGAATTCCTACAGATCTACACCACCGCGATCGAGGCCGCAGGCGGGGACGAGAAGGTTATGGCCAACTACCTTCCTACCACTCTCAGGGGAGTCGCTAGGACTTGGTTGACGAACCTACCCCCGGGAACTATCCGTTCATGGGGACAGCTCTGCGACATGCTCCTCGGGAACTTCCAAGGTACCTTCCCAAGATCTGGTCGTGTCGACGATCTATTCCTAGTCGTCCAACGACTAGACGAGACCTTCTGAGAATTCACCAAAAGGTTTAGTGCGGTCCGCAACACTATTCCAGAGATAACTGACTCGGATGTCATCCGCGCCTTCACTCGGGGCAGCAGAAGAAAACGAGATGTGTACGCACGACTTGATCATGTGACCACCAAAGACCACGAGACAGCTCATGGACCTGGTCGAAAAGGCCACCTGTGTGGAGGAGACCCTGTGATACATCAAGTAGCAATGAGAAGTCCTCCGAGCAAGGGACGATTCGAGGAAGACTAAACGCAAGAAGAAGTCCTCCGGAGGTAACAAGGAGAAAAGGGCAAAAGCCGACGAGGTAATGGCCGACATCTCCGAGAAGCGCACCTGGCGACCACGCCCCAAAGACAAGCCTACCAACTCCTCCGACAAGCCATCCAAGCCCTGGTGCGACTTTCACCAGACCGACTCGCATGATCTACGTCAGGGCCGCATCTTCAAGAAATACCTTAGGGAAGAAAGAGAGAAGTTCCGCGAGGAGGATCCTCAGGTCGCTAACAATAGTCGGGACACGACTTCTGACGACGATGACTCCACCCCTGAGCCTTTCCAGGGGCACGTCAGAGCAATCGAGCACATATTCGGGGGCTCAACCTCTTATGAGTCAAAGAGGCAATATAAGGCGATTGCCCGAGAAGTTCTCGCGAGTCTACCGCGGGTCCCTCGGGCGGTCAAGTGGTCCGAGGTCACGATCTCTTTCGACCAGACGGACTGCACCGAGAACAGTGCTCGGCTGGGACGATATCCGATTGTTGTCGAACCAACAATCAACAACTGCCGAGTAGGCCGCGTGCTGGTAGACGGAGGGAGCTCCCTCAATATCCTATTCGCCAACGCCCTCGACGCAATGCAGGTACCACGGTCGTCCGTCCAGACGGTGACGCAGGCATTCCACGGTATCGTCCCGGGCTCGTCGGCCACACCGATCGGGCAAGTCATGCTCCCGGTTACCTTTGGTACACCGGAGAACTTCCGAACAGAGAAGATCTTGTTCGACGTCGTCGATTTTGAGACAGCGTACAATGCTATCCTGGGACGCCCGACTCTGGCCAAATTCATGGCAGCAACGCACTATGCCTATCAGTGCATAAAGATGCCCGGCCCAAAAGGCGTCCTCATGATAAAGAGTTCCCCCAAAGAAGCGCTCCTCTGCGATAGACGCAGCCTCGACCACGTACGAACACGCCAGGAATAAGGGGAGCACGCCCCCTCAAAAGCCAACGCAGTCGTAAAAACTCATGGCGAAGTGAAAGTCATTCCTTTGGATCCGCAGAACCCTCCAGGACAGTCCGGATCGGGGCGACTCTCGATCCAAACTTGGAATCTTCACTCATCGTTTTCCTCCAGAGCAACTCGGACATTTTCGCATGGCAACCGTCTGACATGCCCAGAATCCCCAAGGAAGTGATTGAGCATAGGCTGGCCGTCCGCAAGGACGCCATACCTGTAAAACAAAAGCTCCGACGATTCGCCTTGGATCAGAAAGAAGCCATCAAGCTGGAAATTGAAAAACTCCTGAAGGCCGGGTTCATCCGAGAAGTCGAACATCCCGAGTGGCTCGCAAATCCCGTTGTGGTCAAAAAAGCCAACGGAAAATGGCGAATGTGTGTCGACTTCACAGACCTTAACAAAGCCTACCCGAAGGACGCTTTTTTCGCTGCCCAGAATAGATCAGATTGTAGACTCCACGTCCGGATGCGATTATCTAAGCCTTCTCGACGCCTACTCGGGTTATCACCAGATAAGCATGCATCGAGAAGACGAGGAGAAAACCTTCTTCGTAACTCCGTTTGGGGTATTCTGCTACTCAAAAATGCCTTTCAGATTAAAAAATGCGGGTGCAACGTATCAGCGCAGAATGCAGCTTGCCCTCCATAGTCAACTCGGTCGGAACGTCGAAGCTTACGTCGATGACCTCGTCGTAAAAACAAAAAAGAAAGAAGATCTGCTCTCGGACCTACTGGAGACATTCACCAATCTTCGAAGGAACAGGATAATGCTGAATCCAGAGAAATGTACCTTCGGAGTTAGCGCCGGAAAACTACTCGAGTTCTTGGTATCGCACCGAGGAATTGAAGCAAACCCTGACAAGATATGGGCAATTGCGGAAATGAAATCACCAAAAACGGTCCGAGACGTCCAACGACTCATGGGTTGCATGGCAGCCATGAGCCGATTCATATCCCGACTAGGAGATCGTGGGATTCCTTTTTTCAAACACCTACGACAACACGATGGCTTCAAATGGATGGAGGAATCTGAAAAGGCATTCCAAAAGCTCAAAGAATACTTAACTACCCCCCAGTGCTAGTCGCGCCCAACCCCGAAGAGGGATTGTTCCTCTACATCGTGGCCGGACCATCCGTGGTTAGCGGAGTATTGACGGTGGAACGCGGGACTTCGGAACAACGTGACAAGGTCCAGCAGCCAGTTTACTACGTCAGTGAGATCCTGCATGGGCCCAAGGAACGTTACCCTCAGGTTCAAAAGCTCCTATACACGGTGCTCACCACATCTCGCAAACTTCGACACTATTTTCAAGCTCACACCATCACGGTCCCAACCACCTACCCTCTGGGAGAAATCCTCCGCAACCGCGACGCCATCGGCCGAATCACCAAGTGGGCTGTCGAACTCGGAGAGTTCGACATCCACTTCATTCATCGCACCGCCATCAAGTCTCAAGTCCTCGCCGACTTTGTCACCGAATGGACGGAGCCCGACCACCTGGCGTCATCAGTAGTTAAGGACGATATTTGGACTCTACACTTCGACAGTTCCCTAACCATCGAAGGCGCGGGGGCTGGGATAATATTAACTTCCCCAACTAGAGAATGCCTGCAGTATGTATTGCAGATCCACTTCCCAGCCACGAATAACGTAGCTGAGTACGAAGGTTTGCTAGCCGGTCTCAGAGTCGCTTCCGCACTCGGTATCCGCCACCTCCTTGTGAGTGAGGACTCACAGTTGGTGATGAGACAAGTGTCCAAGGAGTATCAGACCACAGACCCAAATATGGCAGCTTACCTTGTGGAGGTGAGAAAGCTAAAGAAGAAGTCCGTCGGCTTCAAAGTACGGTATATCCCTCGAAAGGACAACTGCCGAGCCGACAGTCTCGCCCGCCTAGCTTCCTCATGATCTCCATGCCCACCCGGAGCCTTTGTAGAAAGGATCTTGACACCGTCCATAGCTTCTCATGAACCCGTGGACGAAGGAATGGCTATGCCCAGCATCGAGCACCATTCAAGGGTGTCACCAGGTACTGACGCTCCGAGGGGAGTGGCGGGGCGCCTCGTCGCTCCTCTCGATCTTGAGGATTCGTGGATGGAGCCCATCCGCAGGTACCTTCTCGATCGAACCATGCCTGAGGATGATACACTCTCCGAGCAAATTGCCCGATGCGCTAGGATCTACTCCCTGGTCGACGGAACCCTCTACCGACGGGGAGCTCACGGAGTGCTCATGCAGTGTATCCCTCAGACGTAGGGTATAAGACTACTCGATGAGATCCATGGAGGGGTGTGCGGGGCACACGCATCTTTCCGAACCCTGGTCGAAAAGGCCTTTAGACAAGGATTCTATTGGCCGATAGCCCTCCGTGATGCGAGCGAATTAGTGAAGCGATGCCGTCAGTGTCAATTTCACCGCAGATGCATTCACCAACCTGCCCAAGCATTACAGACGATTCCCTTGTCATGGCCATTCGCCACGTGGGACCTGGATATCCTAGGGCCGTTTCCGATGGCGCCTGGGGGCTATAAGTTCTTGTTTGTCGCAATCGATACGTTCACTAAATGGATCGAGGCCGAGCCAGTCGCACAGATCACGTCGGAAGCAGCCAAGCAATTCATAATGAAAAACGTTATGACCAGATTCGGCATTCCGAGCAGGATCATAACCGACAACGGAACCCAGTTCTCAAGTGCCGAATTCATCGAGTACTACACTAAGCTCGGTACCACAATATGCTACGCCTCGATCGCACACCCGCAGAGTAATGGGCAGGTCGAACGTGCCAACGGACTTATACTCCAAGGAATGAAAACCCGCGTCTTCAATAGACTCTCTGCCCACGCCAAAGCTTGGGTACACGAACTGCCTTCCGTACTGTGGGCTCTACGAACAACTGCCAGTCGGGCCACCGGCGAAACACCGTTCGGCTTGGTATATGGAGCCGAGGCCATGCTCCCCTACAAAATTGCCCTCAAGTCACCACGGGTCGAGCTTTACAATGACAAGGAAGAAACGTCCCGACGAGAGGACGACCTCAACTTCATCGAAGAAAAACGGACTCAGGCCTTGCTCCGGGCCACTAGATATCAGCAAGACCTCCGTCGTTATTACGACCGCTATGTTCGGCAGCACTCATTGCAAGTTGGCACTAGTACAGAAAACGATATCCGAGGCGGTTAAAATAGCACATCCGAGGCGGTTATAGCACCCGCCTCGACGGAGTGGTTGTGGATATGGGGGCATACATCGGAGGCGGTTATGCAAACGCCTCGGATAAGAGCTCATCCGAGGCGGTTAAAACTCATTAACCGCCTCGGATAAGGGCATATCGGAGGCGGTTACATTTTCGTAAGCGCCTCGGATAATGTATTATTAGAGGCGCTCAGAATAATACAATCGCCTCCGATATACACTTATCCGAGGCGGTTAGGTAAAGATAACCGCCTCCTATATTCTCTTATCCGAGGCGTTTAGGTAAAGATCAGGGCCCAAAAAAATGGCCGGCGCGCCCTGTTGCCCGGAAGCTCATCACCGCTACGCACGCACACGCCGGCGGGGTACATCTATTGAGCATGTCCACGGGGGACCCACAGGTCGGTATCAAATGAGGAAGGCCCACGGGGGACCCACGCAAAGGCCCACGACGTACTACTATGCAGAAGATCTCAACCCGCAACGCGCAGCCGGGTATATAAACCACTCAACCGCGCGGTCGCTGGGCGAGGTGGGACTAAACCAAACGCCAAGGGGTCTAGCGTTTGCCCCCCAAGCGTCGCCCCGGCGGAGGGCGAGACGCCAGCGTCACCTCCGCCGAGGGCGAAGCACCGAACGCCACGTCCGCCGACGTTTGCGCGGCTAACCAAACGCCAAGGGGTTAAAAGGCTTCCAGGCTGCTGTTTGCCACGTGTCTCCGTGTTTGCCGAGTGTCATAAAGAGACACTCGGCAAACAGACAACTTTGCCGAGTGTCCTAACGCGAACACTCGGCAAACAACCACCTCAGACATCGACTAAATCGAGGCGGTTATATATCGGCAATCGCCTCTGATATGTACTCGCTTATCCGAGGCGGTTGCCAATATATAACCGCCTCCGATAACGTCGATATACGAGGCGGTCATAAATAGTTAACCGCCTCGGATAATATTGGAGGCGGTTGCTTATTTATAACCGCCTCCGATGTGGTCGTTATCCGTGGCGGTTGCTCCCGGAATCGTTATCTGAGGCGGTTTTCTCGTGCTAACCGCTTCTGACATAGGTTATTCGTGGCACTTTTTCTAAACCGCCTCGGATATGGCGCCACAGATAGACCATTCTGTAGTAGTTTGGGGATCTCGTTCTACGACTCGTGCAGAACAAAAGCAACAGCAATAAGCTCCCTCCCAAGTGGGAAGGTCCTTACACAATAGTCGCGGTCACTCGACCAGGATCGTTCCGGCTAGCAATGGAGGACGGCCGAGTCTTAACAAATTCCTGGAATATTGACCAACTCCAGAAGTTTTATGTGTGCGACTAATCGACTGTCCACTCGAGGGCATTCCTCGAGTGGATAGTCGGGGGCTAGCCATGATGGTCAAATGGCCTAGACACGGACAATATCGTCAGAAGGTCATAACCAAGAAGTCCCCCATACGAATTTTTCACACATAAAAATACCACAAGTTCGACCACACGTTCACACATCGGGCAATCACGAATGCCCAGAAAAGTCTCGAGCGGCGCGGTCCAATTCCGCCAAACGATCTGAAAGCTCCCGGCAGCCCGGAGGGATATGCTGACTGTCCGGAGCACCGACTCTAGGCGATCCGCTATCATTAACAGGTTCTCCTCGGCAGAGGAGGCCCGTGCCTTCTCTTCGAAAAGAGCGCTGGAGAGCCGAATCGACTGGTCCCGAAGTTCCCGGACCTCACTGCGGACGGAGCTCCATCTATCTTGGACACACTAAGCAACACGTTAAGGTCAGACAATCAGACAAAAAATATTTCACGGGGCTGATAAAGAACAGGGTCATCCTTACCTCCACCAAAGGCCCGAGCAACGCCACGGGATCATCTTCAACCAAAGTTTCCCCGCCCTACCGACCAGACATCAGCTGATGCTTATCGGGCGAAGGAGGCGACGCCACGCTAGTTGGACCCCGACTAGGTAATAATCTAGAGGCAGACAACCTCCTCCTCGGGGCAACAGGCTGGTCGGGTCTTGGCGGAGACGCTTCCCTACAAGCCGCATTCAGCACCCAAGGCGATGCAAGAAGGCTCGATAAAGCGAAGATAAAGGGAAAATACCTTGCTCTCTTCAATGAAACAGAGCGTCTTCATCAGGCCGGAGGATCTTCCGTCCCTCGAGGGCAGGATGACTCAGGAGTAAGCGTGGGAGGTTCTGGTCCACCCCGCGCGGACCCTTCCACCTGTTTTGGGTCCCCCTCGGCGGGTCTGGTGCTCTCGTCACGATGGTCCCCCGCAGCAGTCGGACTCCGACTAGAGAGGGAGGGACCCACCTCGGGGTCCGCGATCCCACGTCCTTCTCTCTAGAAGAAATCCATCCCACACAATCAGTGTTACTCGGACTAGAAGGTCAGAGGTTTGAAAAACATAAGATTACCGCTAGAACCTCTTCTCGCTCGTGTGAAGGTCGGAGGGGTAGCGACAAGGGTATGTTCGGACGGCCTAGTGGAGGTACCTCTTTGAAGAGGGATTTCACCTTCTCAGACACTTCCGCCTCTGAAAGAGCTGTTCAAAACAAAGGGAGTTAGAACATCTCGACAGGCTTTATTTGCCAGTCGTAGGAAAGGTCCAAGGCTTACCCATTTTCTTCCGCCTTTGGTAAGGATCGCTCGTCGAATCCCAGGCGCCTGCCTCCCTCAGTCGTAAGGGGCATATCCCTCGTCTGGTAAAGTTGGAGGCGACATCGAATGAGGACAGGCCGTGCCTTCGGAGGAGCTTGATCTCCTCGATCATGCACTCGAGTCGGGGGGTCAAGTAGGGTCTCATCAGCCCACGAGGAAACAACACCGGGCGGAGCACCCCAGTGTTTAATACCTAAGGTGGATAATGGACGACAGTAGCACCACTCAGTCTCCCACCCCGTAAAGGATCGGATCCTGGTGGCATTTATGTACTCCACTGTCTTATCTTCTCGAAGACGGATGCTCGCACCTCCTACAATTTCTTTCTTCGTTCTCACCAGTTTGTGGTAGTATCTAAACAAATCCAAAGAAGGACGAACTCTAAGAAACGCTTCGCATAAATGTGCGAATACGTTCAGAAGGATATACGATGCCGGATCAAGGTTTACCACCTCAATCCGATAGAACTGGAAGACCGAAGATAGAAAGGTCGAAGGAGGGAAAAATAATCCGCATCGAAAGAAATCAGGAAAAATGACCAGCCAACCGGGATCAGGTATAGGAACCCTCTCGTTCAAAACAGGGCGAAATTCAGCTTGAAAGATCGATTGAATAAGAGTCAATTCTAGAGAAGATGCAAGCCTCGCCTGTGTTAGTTCCGAGCGTGCCCAGGGATTCCCGGTCGGCGGACGTCCGACCTTGACGCGAGGAAGAAGATGAGGGGAGGGCGCGAATGCTAAGGGACAGAGGGTAATGCGGGCAAAAACCCCGACTCTTGGTTCCTTAAGGGATTTTCAATCTTCGCCTGACCGAGCGCGGTTTACGGCAGATCCGTTCCATCGCATTTAATGCGGGCAGTAGCTTTTTCTGCATACGAGGCGTCGCGTGGGAAAAAGAGGGCCTGACAAACCCACGACCCCGACAAGCTTGCCGTGTTACGGCTCACGTCAGCCGCATAGCAGCGCAGAAAAAAGAAAAGATTCTTCATCACCACGCGAAATTTCCGCCACGACGGTTCGGTTTTCCAGAAATCCGCCAGGCAAGACGCGTGTCCGTGATCAACGGACTAGATCAGCTCGGAAAGAACTTTGGGTTTTTCCCAGAGAATTGCTCCGATATATCTGTCACGACTACTCGGTAGGGATTAAGCCTACTCGGGAGAGTTGTCGACAAGGACCACCCGGTTTGCCTACTCGGAGCTGCTCCCCGAGAAGGGCAGATTTCCTACAGAATAGTCACAGCCTCTCTTCACGTACTGATGGGGGGCTTGATGATGTATATTACGATATCCTGTATACCAGACGGTATACGCATACGATTCCCTGGGCTTCCAGAAGGGTACTACGTAGTTAGTAAGGATACCCAGAGAATAAGGTAACCCCTCGAAAGAGGGAAGACATCTCTTAAACTAGGAAGTCAATCCCGACGTTCAAGGAAGCCAGAGTCCTACTCGGGCATAAGTCCATGTCCAGTATGACCCTGAGGACCCCCTATATAAGGATCAGCAATCCCATAGGGGAGGAGAGGTCTTTCGAGTCGCACAGCGAGTTGAGCCAGATCCCAGGAGGTGAAGCCCTAGAAGATCCGCTGCCTCGAAGGAGTCGAGCCCGGCGGGATTAGTTAGGTTAGTCTGCGATTAGGCCTAGGGTAGCCACTAACATACACCCCTATTGTAAAGACGTTTTCTCCATCAATATATATGAACAGGATGTAGGGTTGTTATCCTGAAGGAGGCCCGAACCTGTATAAAAAAGGGCTGTCCCCTGTTGTCAGATCTCCTGGCCTTGGGCCATAGAGATCCCTACCCACCAGTATCACCGTTTCACGAATACCGTAAGATCGCCGATTCACCGATCGTCGACAGTTCCCTTTGGTTTCCTCCATACCCTTGAAATCCAATCCTCCTTGGAAGACCAAATCAAATCCGCTCAAAAGCAAGACAAAGGTGTCAGCAAGATCAAGGAAAATATTGCTAGCGGAGTTGCTAAATGTTTTTCAATCGACGATCAAGGTATTGTTCATTTTGGCAACCGTCTTGTTGTGCCGAAGAATAAAAATCTTTGAGATTCTATCCTTCGTGAAGCTCATGATTCTCCCTTGTCTATTCATTCGGGTAGAACAAAGATGTACCGAGATCTGAAGCAGAGATTCTGGTGGACCGGAATGAAAGGAGAAATCGCACAATTCATCTCTAAATGTGATGTGTGTCGTCGTGTTAAGGCGGAACACCAAAAACCCACAGGCACACTCCAACCTCTACCTATTCCTGAGTGGAAGTGGGATGAAATTGGTATGGATTTTATCACCGGCCTTCCGAGAACTCAAAAGGGAAATAATGCCATCTGGGTAGTCATTGATCGTCTATCCAAAGTAGCTCATTTTCTCCCTGTCCGAGAGAATATCTCAGCCTGTCAATTGGCTGAGCTATACATATCTCGAATCGTATCTCTCCACGGAATCCCTAAGCGGATAATCTCTGACCGTGGTAGTTTGTTCACCTCCAGATTTTGGGAAAGTCTCCAAGCTACTATGGGAACTCATCTTTCATTCAGTACAGCTTACCATCCTCAAATCGGTGGACAAACCGAAAGGGTTAACCAAATTCTTGAGGATATGCTTAGGGCTTGTGTTATATCCTTCTGCGTGAAATGGGAAAAATGCCTTCCTTTTGCTGAGTTTTCGTATAACAATAGTTTCCAAACAAGCCTAGGCATGGCCCCTTTTGAAGTTCTGTATGGATGCAAATGTCGAACTCCACTTAATTGGTTTGAAACCGGAGAAAGGCAAATTCTTGGACCGGACTTGATCAAGGAAGCAGAAGATCAAGTTCGAGTTGTTCGTGAGCGGTTGAAAACTGCTCAATCTCGTCAGAAGAGCTACTCCGACCTCCATCATCGTGAGATCCACTTTGAGCCAAACGATAAAGTCTACCTTCGGGTCACTCCTCTCAAGGGTGTTCGCCGATTTGGCATCAAAGGAAAGTTGGCACCTCGTTACATTGGTCCCTTTCGCATTCTTTCCAAATGAGGTGAAGTCGCATACCAGTTGGAACTACCTCCATCATTATCCAATATCCATAATGTCTTCCATGTTTCCCAACTCTGAAAATGCTTTAAAGATCCAATTACGGACTCTGCTATTGATACCCTGGATCTTCAAGAAGATCTTTCTTACCAAGAGTACACTGTTCGAATTCTCGACGAAATGGAGAAGACAACGCGAAGACGCAACGTGAAGTTCCTTAAAGTCCAGTGGTCCAACCATTCCGAAAAAGAAGCCACCTAGGAACGCGAAGATCTCCTTCAACCAGCGTACCGCACCCTCTTTTCCAGCTGATCCGAATCTTGGGGTCGAGATTCTCATAAGGGGGTAGGTTTGTAACGTCCCCTATTTTAACAAATCATGTTTGTGCATCATGGCATATGCATTAAGCCAAATTCTTGAAGAAGTTGAGAAAGTTTAGAAAATGCTAGTTTGAATTCAATTACATTAGAGCAAATTCAGAAGGAGGCAAGAAATTAATGTTGAATTGGAGCAAATCTTGAATTTAAAAACCATTTGAAGTTGAAACTTGGTTTGAATTTGCAAAACAGAATTCAAAAGAAATAAAAGGAATCAGAAAATTCTTGTTTAGTTTGAATTTGCAACAAGAAAGAGTGTTGAGTTGGTTTGGATTACCAAACAAATTTGAAATCAAAAATCAAAAATAAAACAAAACCTAAACTAACCCCCCCGCTCTCCTCCCTCCCTCGCCTCGACCTGCCCCGCCCCCCTTCCTTCTTCCTCCTCCCATCTCTCTCTCCTCCCACGTCGCCACCGCACCGGCCGCGTGGCAAGCACCCTGGTCTTCTCCCGCTTTGGCCTCGCCGCCTCCCCTTTAAAACCCTCCCTCGGCAAGCCCGCCCTCTCTTTCTCCCCCATTTTTCTTCTCCGCGCCCCCTCTCTCTGCTCTCTCTCGGCACTGCCACCCCACTCACCGCTGCTCCTCCCCGAGCTCACCGTCCTCGCCGTCTTCCGCACCTCCGGCAGCCCCTCGTCGTCGGTCCGAGCTCCGCCGTCGCCTAGGCCTCGCCGCCCCTCTGCACCGCCCCGCCCCGGTCGCCCTTTCGGTCGCTTGCTCCGCCCCGTCGCTGAGCAGCCGCCCGAGCTCCTTCCTCCGCTTGCCCCGCCTCGACCCCTCGAGCTCCGCTCCGCCTCGGTGCCGTCCCCGCCGAGCTCTCCTTCCTCGCCTTCTCCGCACGCCGCGCCGTCGCCTCATCATCGTCTTCTCCGCCGAGCTCCTCCGCCGCCTTCCTCCTCGCTGTGGTCGCCGTCTCGGAGCTCCTTCCCCGGTCGACCCCGCGCCGCTCCACCGGCTCTGCCTCGGCCGCCCCGTCGCCGGAGCCACCCCGCGCCTCCTCGTCGCCCCCTCTGAAGCTCCGCCATCATCCCCGTCACCTCCCCGGCTTCGCTCCGTCCCGCCCCTGCCACCCGAGCTACCCCACCTCCATCCGCGTCCCAACCCAAGCCGCCGCGTCGCCGGTGAGCCCTCGTCCGCCTCGCCCCGACGCCTATAAAATTCATAGGAAATTCATACTTTATCAGAAAAATGCAAATAATATATCAAAATGTTCAGAAAAATGAGAGCTACTCAAGCATATCATTTTCATCTATGTTTGCATACTAGGAAAAATGAAAGTGCCTAAAAACTCAAATTAGGGTTTCCTCGATTTGCCAGAGAAATACGAATCACGATATCTCGCATGTCTGGACTCTGATTAACCTGATTCCACCTGCATTAGCCCTTATTTTGCATCCCTTAGCTCATGGCATACATTTCATATCATGCTGATGTTCCGCATCATGGTATTCATTATTGTGTATGTTGTTCGGTGTTTTCATTCCTTCTGATAGGACCGGACGATCTCGACGAGTACCATCCTGAGCAGGAACAAGATGTAGTAGCGGAACCGCAAGGCAAGCAGCCCGCTTTGAACATCTTGTGGATATCCCAGTACTTTCGAATTACTATTTGTTTTCAAATCGTATCGCATGCGTTCAACTGATATTTTACGCTAAGTTAGCCCTATCTCTTGCATGAAAACTTACTTTGTCGCTCAATCAACACCACCGACCCTCCCAACCTATTTAGAGTAGTTTACTTGTTGTTTTACGATTGCTTATGTATCTAATGATGCTTAGACCTGCTTAGTTGGGTTAAAGTCGTAATTCCTTGGATGGCAGACAAAACACAATACTCTGGATGGGTTAGAGGATAGGTGGGTGTTCACCGGGAAGTGCTTAATAAACTTGGCTAATAACAATCGGGCTAAGAATCGATTGATACATTTAGGTAAGGATGTACACCCCTGCAGGGTTTAAACTATTCGAATAGCCGTGTCCGCGGTTATGGACAGCTTGGTGATTACCTGCGTCGAATTGGACAACTATAACCCTAATCTAAAACTTGCCTACTCTAAGGATGTGGGTTAGCGATTGTTTCCTCCCTGGTGGTCGAGGAGGGATCGAGGGTTTTACATGTTCGATGGTCTGTTTTAGGTTTTACTGTACAGATTCAGCTCACCCCCTTTTTCAAAGCATTCCAGTAGACAGATTTTAATCTACTTACAGGTATTCTCGAAAGAACAAATTAGCTTTCTGCAAAATAGTCCACAAATAGCCCTTTTCTTGACACCTGATGCATCTATTATTAATTTCCCCTTGTAAGTCTTGCGGAGTACATTTTGTACTCACCTTGCTTTCGTTGATAATATTTGCGTGCAGAGGAAACCACTCCCGCAGTGGATGGTTTCTACGTTGAGATCGACGCCGACATCGACTAGTCGCTGGTGATCCCGGGCAGTGGTCCTGCCCTGCATTCGACAGCTTGGTTTGTTCTGCCGCCACTTCTGGCCCTACACTTAGGCTTCTCAGCCAACTTAAACTTCCGCTGTGTAAAAAACTTTCGTCATGTATATGTTGTTAAGTTTCCGAACAACTAGTATTATTGCAGTTTCGGTCGTAGAGTCTCTGTTGTGATACTGGTTTGTTTTCCCCTATATCGTGTAAAATGCGTGTATGTTTGAAGTGCATGATGCAGGTAGGATTTCAGAGTCTTTAACATAGAGTTATTAAGTTTAATCACTCCTGTGAAGTGACTCTCCACTGAGAGGTTGGGAATTATATCACCCTACTCCAGCCGCGCATTAATTTGCCGGGACAAGGTCGGGGTTGATGTTCCGGCTCAGTGGGAAAGAGTGAGGAGACCATATCACCCTACTGCTCTGGGCATTAATTTGCCGGAGTAAGCTTTGGGGTTGACGTCTCGAGCTATTCGAAGCCATATCACTCCACTCCTCTCGGAATTGACATCCGTGAGTTGAGGTCGGGGTTGACGTTTCGACTTAGCAAGTGATTCCTCTTAAGACTCACTGTTACAGAATCTGGGGTCCGACAGCTGTGTCATGTGAGGACAGACAAACAATTTGCTGATATCTTCACCAATCCTTTAGATGAGACTAGATTCTGCACCCTGAGGAGTGAGTTGAATATCATTGATGTCTCAAACTTGCAATAAAAGGTTTGGCTTGGTGTCTAGCTCATATGTTTATGCTATTTCTTTGTTTGTGTTCTCATCTGTGTTCCCACCTGTGTCACAGGTGTGTTATGTGCTTAGAGTGTTTTTGGTAAGATGTTTGTGCCTATCTTCTGTGCTCATTTCTTTTTCTTGTGTCGTGGTTTTTCCAAATCAACTCTTGTCAGTTTTAGCTTTGCCCTGTTGAGTTTTTGGCAAACTGGCATTGAGAAGATTTACTAGGACTCTCTTTTAGTTCCTTGTATCAAATTCTCTTTATCTTGGTGTTCCAGATGAAAATCTTATCACCTGAGTCATCCATCAGTGTCTCAGGTGAATTCTTTTGAACTCCGTAGGTCATAAGGACTCTTTTCACTCACCTGTGTCACAGGTCATCGACCCAGCTGTGGCACAACCATGTTATAACCCTTCGGCCTATATAAAGCAACATCGCGTTTCCCCTGAAACCCTGTTCGAACACAAAACCCCAGACTTCCGCTGAGTGCTCAATTCTCGCATTTTCGTCGAGATCGTATCTTCTGACCCTCGAAAGTTTTCCAACTCGTCAGAGAAGCTTTCTAAGGCACTCCGACACTGATTCATCCGTGCTTTGTCGAGTTTTCAATTAAAGTAAGCTTCATCCAATCCTTCTTTGCATTCAAACTAGTTTCTTGTCGATGCAATCGCTCGTGAGCTTATTTCAGTAGTGCATTGTCCTTATTTAGGGTTGGTTTAGCCTTTGTTTAGATTCCTAGATTCATCTAGCTCGAAACCTAGCAGCAAAACATCATTAGAACCTAGTTTTCATGAATCTGCCATCCGCCTCTGCGCGTAGTGTCAGGACTCAAAATCCATAACAGAGAGCTTTAAGTAAAATCACCCGCTAAGTCGAAACGTAACTCCAACCTCAACCCTTGGGTATCAATTCCAAGAGGAGTGGAGTGATATGGTTTCGAATAGCCCGAGACGTCAACCCCGAACTTGCTCCGGCAAATGAATGCATAGATTAAGTAGGGTGATATGGTCTCCTCACTCTTTTCTCACTGAGCCGGAACATCAATCCCAAACTCGTCCCGGTAAATTAATGCTCGGTTGGAGTAAGATGATATAGCTCCCAAGCTCTCAGTAGAAGAGTCACTTCACAGGGGTGATTAAACCTAACAACTCTATGATATAGACTTTGAAACCCTACCCGCGTCATGTGCTTTAATAACATACACGCAGGGCACATGAGGTAGGTGAGAACAAACCGGTATCACAACAGCAACTCTACGACTGAAGATGCAGTATTATAAGTTCTTGAAACTTAACAACATAATACACATACAAGAGTTGCTTACACAGCAGAAGAGTAAAGATGGCTACCAAGCCAAAAAGGTCAGGCCAAAAGTGGCAGCAGAACAAAACGAGCTACCAAACCCTGGGCAGGATCACTGCCTGGGATTTCCAGCGACTAGTCGTCGTTAGCATCGATCTCTAGGTAGAAACCACCCTCGGAGGGGATAATTTCCTCTGCAAGAAAAATGTCAACGATAGCAGGGTGAGTATAAAAATTGTACTCAGCAAGACTTACAAAGGGAAATTAGTAATAGATGCACAGGTATCAATAAAAGGGTAATTGTGGACTCTTTTGCGGAAAGCCGATTTTACCTTTGTCAATATTTTGTAAGTAGATGAAAGCCGACTACCAGAATATTTTTGAAAGGAGAGGAGCTAAACACTTCACGATCATTCCTTACTACAGATCACCACACCTTAGATTCCCCGACTCTTCCTCGACCACCCTAGGGGGAAGCTGTGGCGTACCAGGTTTTTAAGCCGGATGCTCCCTTGTGATTACTGTACCAGTCCCTGGATCAGTAGCCAGTACACACAAGTTAACCTGTATATCATTGACATACCTGTGAATTTAAGTAAATAGACCGTCAAGGTCGAATGTCTGATACTTGTAGCCCAACGGCTATAACTTGCAGCGGAAAAACAAGCAATGGTGTGGCCCAGCAATATGCCAAATCCCGACAGGCAACTGACTGGGGTTACGCCCTAGCTTTCGCGTTCATAACCGTATCTTAGGAATTGATGTCTCCTTCGTCTGGCCAAATCAACAAACCAGGTGAGTACATTGAATGTACTCGCAAGCTATTTCCACAGGAGGAAATGTACGGCACTATTTTATGCAGGGAATAGATCAAGGAATAGCTCTAACCTAAGTTGCTTGTTGTGCGGAAATGTAAGTTTTCAATTTAAATACGAGAATAGTAGGTTCCAAAGCAGTTTTGTAAATCCGAGCAATTCAAAGCAACAAAAACTTCTCTTGAGGTAGACCCAGCTACCTCCTTTTTATCACATTTGAGGACCCAGTCCATACTACCCCGGGCAGTATGACTAGCCTCCTCATCTCATTGCTCAGCTCGTACTATCCCGGATAGTACAGCCGGCCTCCTCAACGCAGAGCTCAGCCCGTGCTATCCCGGATAGCTCAGCTAAGCCTCCGCTTAACTCAATGCCTAGCCCGTACTATCCCGGATAGTACGGCTAGCATCCTCCTCCTGCAATTCCTTGCTACTAGCCGTGTAGCGTAAATTGCACTCTGTGGACACGTCATGCCCACGTCCTTAATCCCTTTCCCAAGCTTTCACAAATAAAACTTAGTCTAACCAGTGTGTGGCCTTGCCAGTTCATGTCCATGACCGAGGACGCGGCTATTCGAATAGTTTTTAACACTCTGCAGAGGTTGTACGGCTTTACCCACAAGATGTAAGTCACCCTTGTTGCCATGGCCAAATGAGCATCTTCACAAGGGGTGCCGGCAGGGTTATTACAATGAGACCCTTCGTCCGTGTTTACACTAGAGCCGGACCCGCTAGGTGGGTAACCCAACTTTTGCATCCCGGATGTCAAAAATGGGACTCTCCACCTCTGTGTCGAACCATAATTTCATGTACTACGTGGAACCCATTGAGAGCTTTACCTCCAACAGACGTGGAACTCATTGAGGGCTTTACCTCCACGTAGTCCCGGGAAGATCCTCTAGGGATCCCAAATCCACCCTAGCACATCACGCTAACTTCCCACGGCTCCGAGCTCTAGTATTAGACGAGGTACCGAGTCAAGTCCTTCCCATAAAGGACATGTGGACGTACGGTGGGGGAACTGATTCAGCGGCACTTAGGTTCAGTCCTTAACCGATTCGAGCAAGACTCCAATTTCAACTCATCACCTCAGGTAGCGACCGGCTACCCTACCATTCATTACCTCAAGTAGCAACCGGCTACTGTACCACCTCCCAACATCCCTTAGCATTCTTGCCCGAATCAAAATTCCTCCATCATTTCATTTGGGGTTTTTAGCAAACATTGATTTCAAAAGGGCTCCTCGGTGTGCATTTGCAAACCGAGGGTTTGTATTTCCATGTAACCGTTTAAAACTTAGTTTTCAACTATAGCAGGGCTAAGCACGGCTAATGCCTATATCCTTACTATTCAGTTGGTCGTATATCTACCAACTAAATATATCTAGGGGTACGAGGGTCGGATTTCCAGAACTACCTCAGGTGCATCTACTGGGTATAACTAATCTAGCATAAATAACGTTTATATTCTCTTAGCATGCAAGGTTCACAAACAACATAATTAGATTTCAAACATATGGGATTCAACATGATCAAAGTGGGAATGCTTGCCTGGCAATATTGTCCGGGGCTTGGTCTTGAACCCGATTCGACAATTGTCTGAATCCTTTGTGCGGTTCCTCCTAACCTTGGTATCTACACGTCGAGGGAATGACGAATAAATCAACATTGCAAGGAAGAGCCAAATAATATTGAATGTGGAAACAGAAACTTCACACATGAAATCATAACGAGTTTGATTAGCCATTAATTTTAAGGGGCTTTAGTAGGGTTAGGGTTGGGTGCCTTGTGTTACTTGGCGGGAGATATCAGCTCACGGCACATTATCGGTTTGGGTTTCTACTTTTCTCTCATAAACTTTCTTAGCGGGACTAAGTTTTATGGGCCAAGAGGGGCACGGCACCCTACTGGTCTTTAACCAAGATATGCACACTCCGAGGGTTCTGGTGCCACAAGATGACACATACTGCAAATACCACCACAAGGGTGACTATAGACTACACTTGTGTCACTATTTGCAGCTAGCTAGATATCAGTTGGATGACAAGGTTCTTAGGATTTCTAACTCTAGATTCAGAACCACAAGGAAGGGACACCAACTTAGCATGGTCATGTGTCTAGGGTTTAGGATTTTTGGCTGGCATGCTTAATTTAGGAACGAGGGTGTTATGCCTGAGACGTATATTTCAAATTGAAACCCGATTATTCCTAACAATTATTGGGGCGATTTCCTTAGGGAGGGTGTGAACTTAGGTATCACAGAAAAAGGAATTGGGACATCCAGGGTTGCAACAGATGGGAAATGGAGCTCCCAAATAAAACATTTGAATGTTGGAAATTTTCTTAAGTTCAAGAATTTGGAAATTAGCTTAGGTTCCCAGGGAACATTTAGGTTATATATCTATATATATATAGGTGCTAGAACTGTGTTTACTAAACATAGTTTATTCCAAATTAAACTATAAACCTACTCCTCTCTGGTTCGGTAGCGAGAGAGGGGTTATCCCCTTCGTCATCAACAAGGCACAGGACCAGGAAAGAGCAAACACAAAGAGAGGCGCTAGAGGGAGGGTCTTCGGAGCTTCTAACCGCTAGGAGGATGGCGGCGAGATTCAAGGTGGAAAGTGGCACGGTTGTGGAGCAAAGGGCGACGGCTACAAGATCCCGAGAGTGGGCAGCAGCGCGGGTCAAATCAGAGCTGGGAGCTCGTGGCGGCGGCTCTGGGCGCAGTTGGAGGGGATAGCGGCGAGGAGGGAGCGGCGGCGCTGAGCGGAGTTCGGGGAGGGTGCGCGCGCCGGTGGCTGTTAGGGTGCTGGCCCAACGGCGGCACCGGTCGGAGCCAGCTCGAGGCGCGGAAGGGGGAAAATGGTCCCGGGGCCGGAGCCTTACCGGAGCGGCGATTAGTACCTTCGGGTCCGAGAGGAGTCGGCGAACGCGTTTTCAGGGCCTGTGGGTTCGGACGGTTGCCGGAATCATGTCCTCGTCGGGGTCCCGAACAGAGGGGAAGTCGGTGCGTGGTTGCTTGGCGGAGAGGGGGATCTGTGGCGGCGCGCCCGGGACGGCCTGGCAGCTGCGGCGACTGAGGAGGTGAGTAAGGGAGCTCGGGTTCTGGACTGGCTTGAAGAGAGGCGAGGAGAAGAGTTCTGGAGCAGCTCGGGACCTCGGGTAGAGCAAGGAGACGAAGGTAGATGCGGCGACGGCGCTGCTTACCGGCAACTGGTGGCGACGAGTTGACCTTGCCGAGGCTTGGCGGCTCAGAGCTCCCGTTGATGTCGTCCTCCGTATAAGTTCGGCGCTTGGGGAGATTGAGGAAGATGCAGGCGTGGTGGTTCGGCGAGACTTCTCCAGTGAGTTCGGGTCCTGCTCCTAGTAGCTAAGGTCTGCACGGAGGGGAGAGGGAAGCAGTGAGCTGCTTAGGCCTAGGGAGAAAATGGTGAGCTCGGGAGTGGAGCTCGCAGAGAAGGAAGGAGGGGCAGGAATCTGAGCTCGGTTTGCTGGCAACGGGGAGAAGATGGAGTGGCTCGGATGCTTGAGAGCTCAGCTTGAGGAGCTCGGCTGGAGCTCGGGTTGAAGACAGAGAATGGAGGTGGAGGGAGAGAGAGGAATGGAGCTCAGCTATTTGGGGAAGGAATTTGTGAGGAGTGTTAATGGCGTTGGGGCCGGAGCCGGGGGCACTGTGTGGCCTCAGGACAGAGGAGAAACGACGCTTGCCGCGGCAGGAATCCCGGTGAGTTTGGCACCAATTCCTGCATGACACAATGGAGCAGAGCAACTGATACGGAGGGCTCCCGATCTTCACGATTTGGACAAGGATAACTAGAAGGGCCGAGATGAAATCCCAAACCAACAACAAAACCCCAACGGGTTAGCCTTTGGAACTAGGACTCAAATCAACTCCTCCTCTCAATGAATGCCTCGATTACCATCCAGGGGCACACGCCGGTCCTTACAATCCAAGAAGATTACAAGGTCTAAAATGGAACTCCTAATCTAGAGGGATTAACCCTAGATGAGGAGCAAAGCTCTCTTAAGTCTAAATATCAAGTCTAATCTCAATTAGGGTTTGGGTACGGGTACTTATAGCCCTAACCCCGTAACCCTTGAGGGCTAAGCCAAATCCTTACATGGGCCTCGGCCCGTTACTGTGCGCAGACAGTACGCCCGGACATTCCGGGGTAACTTGTCCGAAATGTCCGGCCGTAGGGCCTGGACATTCCGGGGTAAGTTTTCCGGAATGTCCGGACGTCTTGATCAGTGGACGTCCGGAGGGTCGGAGTTGGCGCTCCGGGCAGGGGTCATCCGGAGTCTCCGGGTCTGGGGACCGGAGTGTCCGGCCGTGGAGTTGGAGGGCGTTGTTCTCGGCCACCCTCTTGGAATGTTCGGCTTGGGGCCGGAGTGTCCGAGCACCATCCCGAGAGGAGTACATTCCTGGTGGGGGACGTCCGGAGACTCCGGGCTTGCCCGGAATGTTCGGGTGTGTTGTGGAATCTCGGTGTCTCCGGGATTGGTACGTCCGGAGTGTCGGGTATCCTTGTTCGGAATATCCGGACATGCTTCCCAGGCAGCATCCCAAGTCCTTCCTCCCCTTGGCGTTGCTCCACTTGGTTGTTCCTTCACACCTAAGCAAGCAAAGAGTTGAAGCATCAGGTAGTATGCCATTCGAGCTCAGATCAAGTGGGAAGGAGTCAAGGAATAGAAACACCTCGTGTTGGATAGCCCTAGCTCGAGCTCTTGTCATTGGACCACGAGATTTTGGAGGTGGACTTGGTGAATTGGAATGAGCCGTGCTATCTTCACCCTTGATGCAGGAGATGTCCGCATCATTCCTCCCTTCTTGAAAAGGAGTCGACCTCAACTCCAAGTCATTGTAGCCATGGAAGGGTGAAAGGTCCGCGATGTTGAAAGTGTTGCTCACCGAGTACTTGTCCGGTGGAAGATCAATCTTGTAGGCATTGTCGCCGATGCGTTGAAGCACTTGGAAGGGACCATCTCCGCGTGGCTTGAGCTTGGAGTTACGTTCTTCCGGAAATCACTCCTTGCGGAGGTGAATCCACACATGATCATCGGGGTCAAACACCATCTTTTTCTTGCTTTGGTTGACTTTATTGGCATGACAAAGGACTTGTTGCTCGATTGTGGCCCTTGTCGTCTCATGGAGCTTCTTGAGGAAAATGGCTCGCTTGGAGGCATCCATGTTGACTCGTTCGTGTAGCGGTAGTGGAAGGAGATCGAGTGGTGTAGAGGGGTTGAAGCCATACACCACTTCGAATGGACTCAAGCTTGTGGTAGAATGTACCGCATGGTTGTAGGCGAACTCCACATGGGGAATGCAGTCCTCCCATTCCCACAAGTTCTTTTTGATCATGACCCGAACGAGTGTTGAGAGGGTGCGGTTGACGACCTCGGTTTGCCCATCCGTTTGAGGGTGGCACGTGGTGGAGAAAAGGAGCTTGACGCCCAATTTGGTCCACAACGTCTTCCAAAAGTAACTTAGGAATTTGACGTCGCGGTCGGAGACAATGGTCTTGGGGACGCCATGAAGCCTCACAATTTCCCTGAAAAACAATGTAGCAACATGTGAAGCATCGTCGGTCTTGTGGCATGGAATGAAATGAGCCATTTTTTAGAACCTATCCACAACCACAAATATGGAATCCCTTCCCGTTTTGGTCCTAGGCAATCCTAACACAAAGTCCATGCTAATATCCTCCCAAGGTGCACTAGGAACAGGAAGTGGAGTATAAAGACCGTGAGGGTTTAGTTTTGACTTAGCTTTGTGGCATGTAATGCATCGTTGGACGAATCTCTCCACATCTCATCGCATTTTCGCCCAATAGTAGTGGTTGGACAGCATCATGTAGGTCTTATCCCGCCCAAAGTGTCCCATCAAGCCGCCGCCATGTGATTTCTGCAAAAGTAGCAAACGCACGAACGACTCGGGGATGCATAGTTTGTTAGCTCGAAAAAGGAAACCTTCATGCACGTGGTATTTCTCCCAACCCTTCCCTTCTTTACAATTAGCAAAAGGGGAACCAAATTCAGGGTCATTAGCATATAGTTCTTTCAAGCATTCTAAACCCAACACTTTAATTTCAAGTTGATTCAAAAGGGTCATTTTGCGGGAAAGAGTGTCCGCCACAACATTTTCTTTACCCTTTTTGTATTTGACTACATAGGAAAAGGTTTCAATAAATTCAACCCATTTTGCATGTCTTCAGTTCAATTTAGCTTGGCCCTTAAGATATTTCAAGGATTCATGATCGGAATGAATAACAAATTCTTTTGGCCAAAGATAGTGTTGCCAAACTTCTAGGACACGAACCAAAGCATACAATTCTTTATCATAAACCGGATAATTGAGTTGAGCACCATTCAATTTCTGACTAAAATAAACGACCGGTTTACCTTCTTGCATGAGCACACCCCCTATACCGATCCCACTAGCATCATATTCAACTTCAAAGGTTTTGGTGAAATCCGGTAAAGCAAGCAAGGGTGCCTCGGTTAAACGTTTCTTTAATTCTTGAAAAGCATTTTCTTGAGATTACCCCCACACAAAAGGAAGAGTTTTTCGAGTTAATTCATTTAAACGAGAGGCAATAGCATTAAATTCTTTGACAAAATAACGGTAGAAACTTGCTAGGCCATGGAAGCTATGCACTTGACTCACGTTGATAGGGGTAGGCCAATTTTTAATTACTTTAATTTTAGATTCATCTACCTCTATGCCATGAGTGGAGACTACAAAGCCTAAGAACACAAGTTTCTCCGTACAAAAAGTGCACTTCTCAAGATTAGCAAATAAGCGCTCATTCCTAAGCACTAGTAGAACTTGCTTAATGTGGACAACATGATCATGCAACGTCCTACTATATATGAGAATATCATCGAAGTAGACTACCACAAATTTACCAATGAATTGGCGTAAGACATGATTCATTAGGCGCATAAAAGTGCTAGGAGCATTGGATAAACCAAAAGGCATAACAAGCCACTCATACAAGCCAAATTTGGTTTTAAAAGCAGTTTTCCATTCATCTCCTTCATTCATTCTTATTTGGTGATAACCACTCTTCAAATCAATTTTAGAGAAATGGTTGCGCCACTAAGCTCATCAAGCATATCATCTAAGCGAGGAATGGGATGGCAATAACGCACAGTGATATTATTGATGGCTTGGCAATCAACACACATGCGCCAAGATCTGTCCTTTTTAGGGACAAGAATAACGGGAACGGCGCAAGGACTTAAGCTTTCGCGAACATACCCCTTGTCAAGTAGCTCCTGTACTTGACGTTGAATTTCCTTGGTCTCCTCGGGGTTGGCGCGGTAAGGTGGCCAGTTGGGAAGAGGCGCTCCCGGAATGAGGTCGATGCGGTGCTCGATGCCTCGAATGGGTGGAAGCCCCACCGGGATCTCATCGGGGAAGACATCCTCGAACTCCTGCAAAACACAAGACATAGCTAGAGGAAGTGGGGGTGAGTCATTAGTCAAAGCAACCACATCTTTGTATACAAGTACAAAGTGTAGTGTGGGTGGGTCATTCCTCACTCCTCTCATCTCGGATTTGGTGGCTAGCATCACTAAGCCTCGACTCGCTTCCTGACTCTTTTCTCTCATTTTGGGCTTGTGGCTCTCGCTCACCGATTTGTGGAAGTCACACAAAGTTGTGCTCTCTCACTCATCTCTCTTCTTTTCTTCTTGAAGCCTTGCCAACTTTTGAGCATTGTCAGCGATGATTTGGCTTGGCGTCATGGGGCGAAGTACATACTCCTTATGGTGCCACCGAAAGATGTTCTCGGCCATTCTCCCAGAATGTCCGGGCTTGGGGCCGGAGTGTCCGGGTGTTGGAAATATGCCCTAGAGGCAATAATAAAGTTGTTATTATTCTATTTTCATGTTTATGATTAAGTTTATGTTCTATGCTAGAATTGCATTGGTTCTTGAATATGAGATTCAGAGGAAAACCTAATTGCATGTGTGGAATAATAAACACCATTCAGATCCCTAGTCAGGTCTCTGGACTAGCTCATGTATTGTTGATGATCTGTTTTCCTGATCATGGGCATTGTTAATGTAACAAGGATGCCAGCAATAATGGGAACACATTGTTAGGGTAACAATGGTGTTGGATAGACCCCCTTAGAGATACTGCGAGATCACTTCGTCAATATGTCGTCAATATGTTGTCAGTATTTTCTCATGATGTGTTAACGTTTACTTGCGTCCTTAGACCATGAGAATATCATAGACCCGGATACCGGATGGTTGCTTTGGGGTCATCAAACGTTACTCCGTAACTGGGTAATTACGGAGAGCTGCCCCAACCCATATAAATAGAGGGGCAGGGCACCTCAAAGGGCATCCCAAGCAGCCCCAGAGGCAGCCCTAGTCCCTTGGACTAAACTCTAGGCCGGCCATATCTAGATTGGCCACAGCCTTCTTTTTCTCTCTCTTCTAGATTGGATCTAGTACAGCTGCCGGCGCGCTGCTGCTTCTCCTTCTCGTAGATCCCTGCTGTTCTTGTGTGCTGCTCCACACATTACCGCGGTGTCGCTGATCCGGTACGCGTGGATACCTCGGAGACGTCGTATACTTCGGCGTTTGATCGGGCGAACTATTCACGAGGAGATCGCTCTCGCGGCTGGAAGGTATAACCTAGCTGCGGGAGTCTGCGGACTTCATCGACATCGGTCAACTTCTCCGCTGCATTGACATGATCGTCGAAGGTATGGTATCGTTACATACACCTCGATAGTGTTTCTTGGTTTGGTTCGTGTGCGGAAAAATTTTGTTTTGCGTAGCGCGTTCCCCAACACCGGGCACCATCCCGAGAGGAGTACATTCCTGGTGGGGGACGTCCGGAGACTCCGGGCTTGCCCAGAATGTCTGGGTGTGTTGTGGAATCTCGGTGTCTCCGGGATTGGTACGTCCGGAGTGTCCAGGTATCCTTGTCTGAAATGTCCGGACATGCTTCCCAGGCAGCATCCCAAGTCCTTCCTCCCCTTGGCGTCGCTCCACTTGGTTGTTCCTTCACACCTAAGCAAGCAAAGAGTTGAAGCATCAGGTAGTATGCCATTTGAGCTCAGATCAAGTGGGAAGGAGTCAAGGAATAGAAACACCTCGTGTTGGATAGCCCTAGCTCGAGCTCTTGTCATTGGACCACGAGATTTTGGAGGTGGACTTGGTGAATTGGAATGAGCCGTGGTATCTTCACCCTTGGTGCAAGAGATGTCCGCATCAGTAACGTGTTCATAGTGAGCAGTGCTCAGAGCAGGTGAGAGAGAGGGAATGAGGGAGGTAAGGAAGAGGACACGCAGAAGAATTTGGCCAGCTTGCAACACGTGCTGTACTAGAATATGGGCCTGCTCGTGGAGGAGATTGTTAGAAGTTGAAGGAGGAAGGATGGGGAAGGGGCAGCTCAGTCTCCATCAACCCGAGATGGAGGAGTATAGGGGCAAACCCTGGCGCAGTTAATGGCATGGAGGAGCACGTGGCCGATGATGTTGGAGTTGGTGCTGTGGCAAACAGAGAGGTTAGGCACCGTCCTCTGTTGTTTGATGGGAGGTGGCAAGGGAGCAAATGGAAGAGGAGCTCAACTGGGAGCAGTGGGATTCTCGCGGATGACCACTAGCAGAGACGTGCAGTGGGTGATCTTTGCTGTAGAACAACAGAGAAAGGTAGGCACCGAACTCAGTAAGTGAGGTGGCACGGTGCAGCAGTGCAGGGAAGGAAATTGGCATTAATGGCGCGTTGGCAAGGAAGGAAAATAACACGGTGCTAGGTAGAACAGAGATAGTAGCAATGGACTCGTTCCGCAAGAATTCAATCCATGCCAGGCTTATGGTGTTGAGCAGATGATGGGACGTGTCAGGGCTGGTTTTGAGTAGAATTAGGATTTCCATCTTCATGTATACGCGCACGCCTAGGTGGCATGCGTAGATGCCTATATATATACTAGGAGAGAGAAAAGGTGGTAGAAATCAAATGGCCACACACAAAGATATGCTAGGACTTTCAAGGTGTATGTGCCCATTTACACTTGGGAAATTTAAGTATTTATATACATAGGGTTGTAGCGGAGTTGTTCAACGTGTTAGGGTTTTAGGTGTATATACTCACATACACTGAGGGTTAAGCGTATATAGGGTGGCGACAGGGCCAGGATAATGACAGGAAGTCATGGGAGATAGGACTTGGGAAAGCATTGCCGGTATGCCCATATATATGCTTATGGCTGTGGCAGAGCTAACAACGAGTTAGGATTTTAGAAGGAATTAGATTTAAATAGGAAGAAAGGGAATCAGGAGTTCAGATCTAGGGTTTCGAAGCGCGGCAAGATGGGGAGAGGTGGTGGGAACTCTCAAGAGTTCTCTCCTCTAGATTCAGGATCAATCAGTTGCAAGGTGCCGCTGACGTACCAGCGTGTACAATGTAGGTGTCGAGCTAGAGTGTTCTTGCGTTAGGGTTTTAGTACAGAAATAAAAGCAGTATATATGTGCATATATTCACGATATGGCTTGGCGAGGTAGGCGGCAAAAGATCATGTCGTTCGGAGAAAGTTTAGGGCATATATACATTTAAACTTCGCAAGGGTACCGCATGGTAATTAACTGTAGTTGTGGTCCAGGTTATGCCGGCTAGGAAAAAGGAAGGGGAACATGGGCGGAAGGTGTTGGCTTGCTTGCATTAGGGTTTAACCTATTTTGAGATAAAGTTTTTGATCAGGTGTTTTTCAGTTAGCATTATTAACAAAAAGTTTTTTTTGAAAGCCCTAATTTTTGGGTTTTGGAAAATCGGGGGTGTGATAGAAGCAGTCGCTAACACCACAGCCTTAGAGTTGGCAAGTTTTAGAGTTGGTTGTAGTTGTCTAATTCAACGCAGGTAATCACCAAGTTTTCCATAACCGCGGACACGGCTGTTCAAATAGTTCAAACCCTGCAGGGGTGTATATCTTTACCTACACGTATCAATCGACTCCTAATGCCAATGCAATTCACACACTTCACGAGGTGTGCTGGCGGAGGGGGATTAAACACGACCTTTACAATGCTTTCGACCTAGGTATGAGCCACCCTTACGGGCCAGTCCATAAGTTGTAGCAGGTGATACATCCCCGGTCCTCGACCGTGTGTAACCCTTACACCTATATTGAGGCACCCCACCACATCATTTTTCACTCACCCAGTGAATGGAAACGGCAAACTATGCAGCTCATACACTAAGTCTAGGCAAATTATTTAGTCATGGGTGGTCCATTATCCCACTCGTGTAGAAGTACGCAAATCTTGGGTCAATGTACGTCGGGAACCGGTGCTTGCGGGAAAACGAGACAACCCACCATGCTCCCATCCATGGCCTCTCATCTGACCCAATGAAGATTAGTCAAGTTCATTAGTTAACCCCTGGTGAACACCCACCTACCACGTAACCCATCCAATGGTGTTGATTCGTCTGCCATCCAAGGAATTATGACTTTTACAAGTCTAAGCATGTCTAAGCATATACAACATAGTAAGCAAGGTCAAAGCACAATCTACATTACTCTAGATAGGTTTGGGTGGTGGTGGAGTCGATTGAGCGACAAAGTAAGTTTTATGCACAGGGATAGGGTTAACACTTAGCGAAAAGTAGAATTTGAACGCATGCGATAACGAATTTGAAAACAACTAATACTTTGCAAATAGTAGGTATCTGCAAGATGTTCAAAGGGGCTGCTTGCCTTGTTGCTCTGCAACTACACTCTGCTCGTGATCGGGATTACCGTTCTGTGGACCTTCCGGCTCTATCGGGAAAAACGAAAACACCAAAAAAGAAAGGGCATAATCATAAATATCAACATGCTGAACATCAGCATGAGGTGCAATGCATGCCATGGCATAGAGGATGCAAAATAAAGACTAATGCAAGTGGAATCAATTTAATCGGAGTCCGGACGCTCAAGATATCGCGATCCAAAATTCTCCGGCTAATTGGGGAAACCCTAATTTGAGTTTTTAGCCATTTAGGGTTTTCCTAGCATGCAAACATGTATGAAAATGACATATTTGAATAACTCTCATTTTTCTGAACATTTTGATATATTATTTGCATTTTTCTGATTTAAAATGAATTTTCTATGAATTTTCTAAGATTTAATCAATTTTTAAATCCTTTTGTATCTTTCTCAGTAAAAATAAATAAAAATACTTTTATTACTCAGTTAATTTTAACCCTAGAGGCTGACAGGTGGGCCCCATGGTCAACTTTGACCAAGTTTGACTGAGTCAATGACAAGTGGGGCCCACTTGTCATAAATTCATTATTTTCTTTAATTATGTTTACTAAATCTATCGGGTGGGTCCCACATGTCATTCGGACATCATTAATAAGTTCATTAATTACACTGTCAGTCATTAAGTATAGTCATTAATGCTGGTCATTAAGATGTCGGATTAATGATTATGCACGTTAATTAACATATTAATTACACTTAAGCATTAATTGTGTCGAAAACATTAATTATGATCATTAATTGCACTTAGCAATTAAGGTTGTTATAAATGTGTCTTAACGACACATTGATTGGGCAGTAATGCCCTAATTGCGCCCGGGGCGCGGGCGAGGGCTCGGTCCGGGTCCGGCCGCGAGGCTCGGTCCGGCCGGTGGCTTGTCCAACGTGGCCCACCGACGGCGAGGCCCGAGGAGAGAGGGAAGGTGGTGGCGTGGGACTTACCGGCGAGGAGGTGGGGTGGCGTAGCTTGGCGGCGAAGCGGTGGCGAGGCCGGGGAAAGCGAGCTCCGGCTCGGGTGGCTCCGGGCGGAGGGAAGCGGCGAGGCGGTGGCCGGGACGAGGCGGGGCAGTGGCGTTGGAGCGGTGGGGCAAAGCGGCACTGCGGCGGCGTGGCTCGGTGAGCTAGGAGATAGGGACGAAGGCGGCCGGGGCGGTTTGGGCGGCGAGGAGCCAAGGCGAAGCGGCGGCCGGGGAAAAAGCAAGGCCGAGGCGCTGGGCGAGCTCGCGCAGCACCGAAGCGGAGCGGAGCGGCGACCGGAGGTGAGCAGCGGGCGGAGAGTAGCGGGCTCGGACGACAAGGCGGAGGAGAGAGGCACGGCGGTGAGTAGCTCGGGAGAGAGAGAAAAAGAAAGGGAGCTCGGGCGAGGCCGGGAGGAAATGAGGAGAGGAGGCGGCCGGGAAAAAGGAGATAAGGAAGAGGGGCTTGGCTTCTCAAGCTGGAGGTGGCGCGGGGCTCACCCGGGTGCTACCACCACGGCATCCTAGAAGCAGGAGGTGGCGGGGAAGGAGAGAGAGCGGCGGCGGGGTTGCTTAGAGGAGAAGCAGATGGGGTGGGGCGGGCCAGGCCGGGAAGAAATGGGCCTTGGGTGGCCCACGGGGGGGGGGAGAGGAGAAGCAGGCCGACGGGAGAGAAAAAGAAAGATGGGCCAGGAGAGGGAGCCCATCCGGGGGGGGGGAGAGAAATAGAATTAGGTTTTTCTTTTTTTCTTTTTTATTCCTTTTTCAATTTGTTTCACAAATTCAACCTAATTTAAAATGCCTTTTAAAGCTTCAAATCTCAATTAACTAGCAAAATTCTTTTTTTCCATGCATGCCATGATGCTCACTTAGCAAAGATTGAAATTGGGGTTGTTACACGTAGTTGTGTCACCGCTAGGGTCTCACCTGTCACACAGGCACGCCTATTCCAAGAGCAGAGACTTTAGTTTGGTTCCAAGTTCTCACCTGTGTCACCTTGACCTCATACAGGTGGCCCACATAGCTACTATCACTACACCACGAAACTACATCCCCGACAGCCTGGTTGGTCGGGAAAATAGCTTCCGCCGACAAACAGTCAGTCGGGAAAGACTATTGCCGACCGACCACGTCTGTTAGGGAAAGTCCAGACGGGAAAACCCTTTCACGACTGACGTAGCTTTGCCGACCGACTGTTTGACGGCTATTGAAAAACATTCCCGATCGACGTATTCTTTCCTGACAGGCAATTCTTTCCCGACCAACATTTTATGCCAACCGACTGTCCGACGGTATTTTTTTGCCGACCAACTTTTTGTTGGCCGTGCCATGAACTTTTCCCAACCAACTGTCTGATGGTGTTTGTTTTGCCGACTAACTTTCCATTGGCCCTGCCATGAACCTTTGCCGACCAGCAATTAGGCGGTATTTTCTTTTGCCAACCAACAGTTCGTCAATATTTTGTTTAGCCAACCACAACATTCATTACCAACTAAGTGCACCAAACATTTTTGGTTCCATTAACTGTCACATACATATAGTTCATTTGTTCTAAACATAACCACAAAGACACCATACATCAGGTTCACAAAAGGTAACTAAGTGCACCTAGCATTTTTGGTTCATTGTCCAAGACACCATACATCAGGCTCACAAAAGGATAGCTAAAAGATGCAAGTCTGAGACATCATACATCTGTTTTACAAAATGATAGCTAAAACATCCAGGTGACGCGGATCGTTGGCTTCATGGTTCCTTGTCCTCTTGCATGCTTCCTACAAAAGTTAAACAAGTCTCAATTATAATACACTATCAAAAACTGCATTTTGTTTGCTTTTTATTTAATTTGCAAACATTCCATATGTGAGTGCAGTCCTTTTTTTTTGTTTCGTGAATCACATGCTGCTAGAAATGATAGAAGCGCTTAGCTAGCTTCATACCATATCTTAAAATATTTACATGTCCTATTATGAATCGTGTTGGCTGCTTACACACTAGTCTCTAGAAATAATAGAAGTGCGTAGCTAGCTTCATACCAGAGACTGGAAAAAAATCACCTAAGACATGCAATCAGAACATGTAACAATTCAAATAACAATGTGAACTACAGAAAGCGTCATATAGGAAACTAGGTAAGAGAATAGCTATAACATGGGCTAGGAGTAGGTATGCATTATCAGTTGCCATAATTGAAAGGAAGGGGCAGAAAGAAAATAGTGAGGATACCTATAAAACCATATTATGTGTCCATGGCTTAACTAATTCTTCAGTGGCATGATCCGTTTCATAAACAAAATGATGCTATAAACCAAGGTACTGGCAAGATTTAACTAGAGATTTCACCAAACATGAATAAATGAAACTAATGGTATTAGTGGCAGAACTAAAAACTCCAGCAAATAATGTAGGTGGACAATTTTCTATGCTAACCACAAGTTGACAATCCACGCCTCTTGAAAATCAAGCCTAGCTTAAAGCTGGGCCACACACCCACATGCACGTACACTAAATCACAGTGTACACAAGATGGTGAACGCATAAGAAATACAGTGCATGCTATGACAAAAAAAGATGCCATGTGATCGGTAACAACGGCTCGAGACCAATAAATTAGGCAAATTAACAATGACCTTTAGAACTAACCTGCTTATGCCATATGCATGGTAGGATTACCATTAAGCAGCTCTTGTACAGTACCAAGTGGTCATGACAGCAGCCCACTTATAGAAGCATGACATCAGCTATTACTTCACAAGGCAACTGAACTGCTGCATATAAAAGAGCTATTACTCTACAGGAAACTAACTCCCAATTTCTCGCTCTCTAATTTGAGAGTACTATGGTTCAGTTCATCTTTACAACAGTTTTAAGTTATTAGGAACACACCACAACAGCTCAAAAATATTGAGTAACAGAAATACCTTAGCGGCGGGACAAGGAAGATGCCCCTGGCTTGTAGGGCTTCATCTAGCAAAGTGATCACGAGTCAGTATCACACGTCAAACAATTCGAGCCAAGTGGACAAAACACATATTGTTGATGATTACCTTGCTAGATGGCCATGCAATGGACCTTGTGACAGCATCAGCGACAAACCGTAAACCGTCATATTGATAAGGCAGCGTAGCGTCCCTTCTGATCGCAACATTGACAAGAACCTCATAAGTCACTGGTCCAAGGGGCTCCCCGCCCACAATAGTGTCTTGATCAATTGAGATAATTGTTGCCTTAGCAATAGGAGTTTCAGGACCAGTCCATGCATATAGAAGCACATCCATGCCAATCTGAAAAATGATTATTTTAGAAACATGCAAACAAAATAGAATTTAAACATATAGGTAAGGATGAGAAGATTACGAGGCTTTCATCTTGATGGGTTGAGGAGCTTTTTGCAGGGGGCTTTGCAACAACTCTTCTATGAACAAACATCTCTTCATCATCCCCTTCATCATCGTCTTCTTCACCATCATTATCTTCCTCAGCTTCAACTCTTGAGTTCTATCAGACAACAATATGTAAATAGAGTTATTGCATGCAAGATGGATTATTAATGCAATGAACAGGTGTGGAAATAGTTCATTACTTGTCGAGAATTGGAACCATGCTGCAAGCTAGGAGTTTCCAGATTATGCCCTCCTTGTGAAGCTAACAACAATTCTTGCATTCGGTTCATTTGTTCCTGCATTTGTTGCATCTGCCCCTCCAGCATGTAAATGTGATTTTTAGCTTGTCGACATCCTTCCATTTCAACTAGAACCCTTGTGCTCATTTTACCCCGTGTACCAGGTGTGCCCAAATCTTGAGGTGTTGGCCCTAGACCTAACACACGGACACGACCCCTTGGCTCCTTCATTCCACATACACGTGCAAACAGATCACCTTCTTTAAGACATTTTTCCTTCTAGTCAGGGTGCTCTTCAGCTTTGTCTATGAGATCTTTCTACAGAATGTATTGCATTTACTTGCTATGTAAATTCTACTTGTACAATTTCTGAGTAATACTGAAAAAGCATGGCAAAAAGGACTTACAATTGTTGCTGCTGCCTGCGGCACATAACTCCCTTTCTTATCCCCTTTCTTGCACGTATGTGTTTCGATATAAACTTGATCTCTTCGAGGCTTCTGCCCAAGTTTGACAGCCTACAATCATTTGATTTTTTTTACTATGCATTAGTCATTGAAACACAGTGGCATATCACTTTTAATTGGGGTAATTATTTTTACCATTTCTTTGGTAACACAGGCATGACTCTTGCTGCCGGATGTATGAGGCACTGCATTGGCGCAATTCTGTTTGGCAATAGCACTGCGAGACTACAAGAAAAAAGGAAAGGAGATATATGATGATTATACTAACGCAGAAAACTGGAATGAAGAGGTACCATTTGAGAAATTATATGTTTGAGTTTATGTCCACACAGATTTTATTTTTGTTTTCTGTTCTAATAGACTTCAGCTTGTTGTGTTTGTACTGCTGCATGTTCTTCCTATACTTACTTTCCACCAAAAATGAAAATCTGTGGATGAATATACTACAGTTTTGACTCAGCAGGATGGCTTACTTCAAATACCGGAGATCTCCAATAAGTGATAAGGGTCTTCCAGTCAGCTTCACTAATTCTGTCGTCACGTCTTTTCATAAGTTGTGCATCTGTCAGTGCAGCATCAAACTTGTACCTCTTTAAATCTGCCTTCCAATCCTTCCATTTTGTGTGTGAAGTGTTGATAACAAATCTCAAAGCAGTTGAGTCCACCTCATAAAATGCCTATTAAAATGAGAGAAAGCACGACGCCCAGTTAGATGGCATTAAACAAGAGCATGTAAGTTATAAATTATGTCCATGTATACCTTTAAGGTCTCCCACACTAACAACTTTTTTTCTTCATCAACATCTCTCCAATCTAACTCTGCAGGTGGGTATATGCTTCCTCACCAAAGTACCAATGAAATTGGTAAATTCGGTTGCATCTGCCCCAACAGGCTGGCCATGCTCATTAAGTGGAATATGGATTTTGGGTTCATGCAGCCTTGAATATATGTTAGCCTTTTGAGTAATTTTTCTTCCACCTTTCTTTTGACTACCTTCATCATCAAGCTCACGAGTAATCTCTTCACACAAGAAAATTAACATAGTCATACAACAATTCCAGCTAGTGACATGAGGCTACAATCAGAAACAAGTATAACCTACTACAAATACCTTTGGAAGGCTGATGCGCAGGATCTACATGATCACGATCTTTTGTTACAATAGACCTCAAAACACATCCTTCATTCGTACTTACAGCTGCGCTGGAGGGTGCCTGCATAGATTAGTTAGTGCTGGAAGCTACATTGCTTCGTTGAGGGAGAAAATGAATGTGATGGAAGCTACATACCTTTCTTTTCTTTTTGGGGGGTCGGTTTGCTTCCATATCTTCTTGCACAGCAGCACTTTTTTCGCGTACCATTGCCAGCCGTCTCTCATTTTCTTCAATGCACCTACTTCTTGCTAGTTCATACTCTACTGCTTTCAGTTGTTCCTCCGTGACCCCACCATCTTTACCTTTTCCGTTTGCGCTTGCCATTTTTCCTCCTGCAAAAGACACACTATCTGAGTACATCGCTGAAAATACAAAACATAAGAGGATCGTACATAGCACTTACTTTTTTTCAATATCACTTGCTTTAAGAACTAATCCATCTACATCTGTCCTACCAGAACCAATGCCTCCATCGGCAACACTCACACGTATGGCAGTACATGGATCAGGCAATGTCACACGTAAAACATTACCAATGTCATCTTGAGATTCTTCTATGTCATACAATGATGGCACAACAACACTAGACCACTCAGCATTAGTGGGATCTTCAACATAGTAAACCTGAGTTGCTTGTGTGGCTAAAATGAAGGGCTCATCTGATATTTTCTCACCGGTATTGAATAAATGCTTGAAATTCACAAAAGTGATCCCAAACTGATCAGTTTGTACCCATTCGTCTTCTACACGATTATCAACCCAGTCACATTTGAACAACACTACTTTTCCTTCATGTTGATAGTTTAACTCAAGAATTTTCTTTATAATGCCATAATATGTCTTGTTTCTTACACTAATATTGTCACCTTTTCCTTTTGCAAAGGATGTGGTTTGTGCAACAAGAGCTACTCCACTACTCTGAACCAGCCGACCCTCATCATATGATTGTGTATGATAGTCTATCCCATTTATAGTGTAGCTACTATACTTCAGCGCGACCATGTTTGGCTCTTTAGCTAATATTTTATCTCCTGTGGTGCTTCATCACCCATTTCTGCCACCTGTGATTATGAAATGCTACTGTTACTGTACAATGGAATTATATGTCTTATAGGTTGACAAAGTCACATGCCCACTTACGTGCAATTTAAACCACTCATGAAAGGTCTTGTAATGCACACGCTCGACTTCTTGATGACTTCAAAGACCAATAGAAGAAAGGTACATATAGGTTACATTTATCACTCGACAAGGAAGAGAGAAATAACCTAATAGCACTACATAGTAGGGATATCTTACTCTAGGTATGGTTCTATGTTGTCATAGTTGAATAAGACGTATCTGTGGGCTTGCAACCAAGTTTTGTTATCTAACATCACAATGCACTTGCTAGCCAGCCCTCGACCAATGTTGTGGAAGAAAGGAGTTGTATCATCAACTTCCATATCCAAACCTCCATCATTCCTAGCTGGGTTAAACCGAGTCTCACCATCTAAATAGCGTGAGCAAAATGTCAAGCTCTCGTCAAACAAATAGCCCTCCGCAATTGATCCTTCCACATGACTTCTAGTGTGGACATGTCCCTTAAGCTTTCCAATATACCTACAACGCATACATTACTACGCATAAGTTCAGTTATAAAATAAATTATTGTCCTAATAAAGTAATACTACAAAATACCTCTCTACAGCCCACATGCTGCGAAAATGTACTGGACCAGCTATCATTGCTTGGGCTGGAAGATGAACCGTCAAGTGCACCATAATATCGAAAAATGATGGGAGGAATATAGCCTCAAGAAGGCTCAAGGTCTCAACTATTTCAGCCTGTAATCTTTGCATGTCACTTATGCGAATAACCTGTGAGTACATTTTCTTGAAAAATCTGCTCACACGAATCAGTACCACACTCACTCTTTCTGGTAATGTTCTTCTCACAGCAAGTGGCATCAAGTCTTGCAAAAGGACATGGTTGTCATAGCTCTTTAACCCAATTATCTTTTTCTCCTTGACATGCACATTATGGCGTAGGTCAGATGCATAACCATTAGGAAACATGGCATTTTTAAATACTTTGCAATATGTCCTCTGCTAATCAGATTCCATTGCGTAAGGTGCCGGAGGAAAATAAACTTCATCATCATCAATATCAATAGGTTGAAGATCCTTTCTAATATTGAGTTGTTCAAGGTCAAATCGAGAATTAATGTTATCCTTCGTTTTTCCATTGACAGCCAACAAAGTGTTAACTATGTTATCACACACGTTTTTTTCTATGTGCATGATATCAAAGTTATGATGCATCTTCAAATCCTTCCAATACGCAGATTAAACCAAATAGACTTTCTTTTCCAAATGATCAACGGATCCCCTTTCTTGCGTTTCTTAGTTCTAGGCTTCTTCGTTTTAGGATCCTTCCCAAACTTGGTTTGAATATTTTCTGTCAGCTCTAAGATTTGCCTACCGGAAAGTGGAACGGGTGCTGTCCCACGTTCTATGTCATCAAATGTGCGTGTATCATACCTCAAGGGGTGATCTGCACGTAAGAACCTACGATGCCCCATATAGCAAGTCTTGCTACCATTTTTCAGCCTAAGAGAACATATATGGGAGTGGCATTCAGGGCAAGCTCCTTCTCCAGAGGTAGCACAAGCAACCAAAGATCCAAGACCCGGTTTATCCATAATTGTGCATATTATGGCAGCATGCAATGGAAAATACTCCCCAGTTGTAGCATCATAGGTCCTAACACCATTAACAAACATATCTAGCATATCATCAACTAGCGGCTCCAAATAGACATCAATATCACTACCAGGAGCGTTTCGGCCCGGAATCAACAATGATAGGATGAAATTTGATTGCTTCATAATCATCCAGGGTAGAAAGTTATAAGGAATCAATAATACTGGCCAAATGCTATAGCTGAGATTCATGGATCTAAACGGATTAAAACCATCCGCAGCTACTGCAAGCTTAATATTTTGGCTGTCTTTTGCAAAATCTGGATATTTTTCATCAAAGTCTTTCCAAAGGAGAGAATCTACAGGATGCCTAAGCAAACCATCTTGTGTGTGCTCTTCTGCATGCCATCTTGTGAGAGCCACAGTTCTGGAGCACATAAACAACCTTTGAAGCCTTTTCTTTATCGGGAAGTAATGAAGAACCTTCTTAGGAACCTTGTGGACATGTTTCCCATCTGCACTCTTCCTTTTAGATTTGCATCGTGAAGCGTTACATTCTGGGCATGAATTGGCATCGGCATTGTTCTTCCAAAATAGAATGCAGTCATTTTCACATGCATGGATATTAACATACCCAAGTCCTAGGCACTTGACTAGTTTTTTGGCTTCATTGTAGTTTTTGGGTATTGCAGACTCAGGGTAAGCATCTTTGAGTAGATCTAACAACAGATTAAAACTTTTTTTGGACCACCCTCCGAGCAATTTGGTGTGAAGAAGTCTCACTAGGAAACGAAGCTTTGAGAAATTCTTACAGTCTGGATATAGCTCTTGTCTAGAATCAGCTTCAAATTTGTGGAGAGATTCTAGAAAAGAATTATCCTGATTTGAACCACAATCATCTTCAAGATCTCCCCTTTTATCTAAACCAGCGGCAAGGTCCCTTAGCAAGTCAGATATATCGTCGCCCTCATCCCTATCGTCGCCCTCATCTAGATTTGGAGGAATGGCGAAAGAAGAGCCACGTTCTCCATGAAACATAAACTGTTTGTAGCCTTCTACAAATCCCTCACATACCAGGGCTCACGGACTTTAGATTCTTCTCTCCAGTACGAGTTCACACATTTTTTGCAAGGACATAAGATTTTGTTCTCGACCGATGATTTACTAAATGCATAGCCTAGGAATCTGGCGAGCCCTTGTAAGTACTCCTCCGTATGCCTACATGCATGTAGCGCGTTATATCTGATTTCAGCAAGTACTAACTTCTATGAAATTTATAATATGTTGCATTATACCTAGGCGCATCCATCCAACTTTTATCCATGGTAGCTTAGATTCACACTTGGTTACTACCAAATCAACACTAAATCCTGACAGAATAATATCAGAACCAGAGCACGCAAGGAATTAATGGAAGTACTGTAAATTGATCTTAACGTGGTTCGGAAAAGAAAACAAGAATCATGGAACCAATCCAAAGGTAGTACACATAGTAAAGCTAGATACCACCATAAATAAAACAGATCAAAGAGGCAGGACAGGGACAGCTCTATTTGCACAATGAAGTAGAAAGCCGACTCACCAACTGGTGGGGAAGGCAGTGACAAGCATGGAGGGGGGATCGCTGCGCCGCCGCTCGGAGCTCGTGAGACACCAGGAGCAAGAATCCTAATAACCAACCAAATTAGACAATATAAAAATCAGTGCCAAATAACAATATTTTAATAAGTAACAACCAGCAGAAGTACATCACTACTTAGCGTGCATGGGGGATCGATGAGCAAGCTATTAACATCAGCATGCAACCAAAAACTGCAATCTAGTTCAAGGAAACTACAACAGATGCTAACATGACAGACAATGATGTGGGTGAAAGTATCCAGGTAATGCCACAACTTATTAAGCTACAACAAGAAACATCTAGATATGCAAAGCCGCTTACAGATGCCAAAACATACAAAAGTACCAGATAGGCAATGGACCAGCATACTAGAATATCAGAAACCTCAAAAGTTGTTTGGCAAGCAAATTGGATGCCTTACAATTCAAATTGGAGATGGGATGTGAGACGGCAAAATAGGACAACTGGACAAGAAACTGTGTCATGTAGATAGGGGAACTAATTGTAGACCTAGTAAAGCTAAGGGGATTGACGATTGCAAGTACATGGATCAGGCATGGAACCAATTGTACACATATAGTAATTATGAGTTTTACTTTGTACATACTAGATACTGGATAAGAGTTGTGCTTATCTCCAAAATAAATATTGACAGCAAGACCCACATTACCACATAATGTACTATAAATAAAGAATGCCCTACATTTAGTTTCTAGCAGAGTCGTCCCAGCTTAGTTACTAATCACTCGTAACTATATAAGCTGTTCCATTTTCTATATCCAGCCATGCATCATTTCGTGGATGAAATTGAAGCAATTGGAGGAAGAAGATTCAGTGAGGGCACAAGTGCTGGTCGAGATCCAGAGGAGAAAGAGGCCAACCGATTCATGGCTGGAATCAGGATCCAGTTAGTTACCTGCACGTCCTGCGCATTGACGTCGAGGTGCTCGATGATGAGGAACCGGAACCTGGAGGAGTGGAGGTTGGTGCCGGAGCCGATGACGCTGCTCGCCAGGAACCGTGAAAGCTTCCAGGCGAGGTAGGTGAGGTTGTCGACGGGGTTGGACACCACGAGCAGCAGCGCCTCCGGGAAGTGCTCTGCCACGGACGGCACGGTGGAGAGGACGGTGGCGCGGTGGAGAGGCCGGCGGCGGAGTGGAGAGGCGTGGGGGCGCGGTGTTTGGGCGGCTGCGCGGTGGTGAGGCCGGTGGCACGGGGGAGAGGTCGACGGCGCGATGGATAGGGTGGCGGCGCAGTGGAGAGGCCGGCGCGGGGGCACGGTGTAGAGGCCAGCGGCGCAGTGGTTGGGGGAAAGAGAAAGGGGAATTACGGATTTGGCAGGTGCGTGTGGTAGATGTGGAAAAATTTCGCGGGCGTGGGCCAAATGTTGGCGCTAAAATTTGGCGCATCGGCCCATTTGCCACAAACTGTGGGTCGGCATTAGTTACCGACCGGCGATTCGATGGGCCTCCGAACTTTCTTGACCGACGATTCGACAACAAATGTCCTACTATTGCCGACCTACGGTCTATTACTGTTCATGATATTTCTCGACCAACTGTCTGTTAGAAGTTTTCTCGAGCAACAGTCGGTCGGCGATAGTTACTTTTCCCGACCCACATCCATAGGGAATGTGGTGTCGGGGTGTAATGTATCTTCTGCATTTAGGAACACCCCTTTCCTTTATTCTTCCTTATCTATCTCGTTTCTTCAGATGTCTTTAGGTTCTGACGGGGAAGACAGTGGACTCAAGTGGTCTGATCCGGAAGAATCAAGCAGAAAGATCATCATTTTTTATTCTGATCAAGAAAGGGAAAGATTGAGACAGAAAGAAGAAGCTCTTCAGAGAAGAAGAGCACAGCAAAAAGCCTATATGCAAAAGAAAGATGCAGAAAAGAAAGTTGCTGCTGTAGCATCCAAAGCTGAACAGTCAAGTTCAGTACAGCTTGTCCCATCCAAGAGGACGAGATCCTCATCCGACACTAAACATACTTCATTGGGCAAGAAAACTGCTAAGAAGCCCAAGAGAACAATCAAAAAAGTAACGAAGTCATCCATCTCTGAAGTAGTGTTGCCAAGGGGCACACTTTCAATTCATGAGCCTAAATCTGATCAGCAGATTTCTGAAGCAATCTAGATAATAACAAAATCATATTAGAACAGATGGATAGGCTCTTAGAGGAAATCAATAAGGAGACCAATGAGAGGAAGAAGAAGCACTTGCTGGAGACCTATCAAGCAAAGTCTCTTCAGCTGTCAAGTCTGGCTAGGCCTATCTCTATGGCTATTCTAGAGCCTACAGCTGCTGACAAAATTATCTCAAATGAGATAGCTGCCCTTCACCTCCAGATGCAAGCTACTAACTCAGATGCAGAGAGGCAGGCAGTCAGAAGACAAATCATGGAGAAGCAGCAGCTCCTATCATCCAAGACACCAGCTGTGTCAGTATCAGTGTCATCACCTGATCCCATAGCTACGTCCACTGGGGCAAGTTTCTCTATATCAGCAAGAGACACCCATCTGGTGAATCAGATTCAGGACCTAACTATGAAGATGACAGCTCGTCCTCAAGGTCCTGATAGAAAAGCCTTGCTACAAGACATAAAATCCTTACAACAGATGCTGTCACCTGAGTTAAGGAAAAAAGCTGCCAAGATGCCCCTTCCTAGCTACAAGAGAAAGAGTACTGAGGCAGTGGCTGTTGATGATAATGTCCCCATTACCTCTGAGATCTCTCAATCCTCAAAGCCATCATTGAAGGATAAGTTGGCCAAGCAGCAGCAAGACATTCTTGCTGTGAAGGAGGAGAAGTCACCACCTGTGCCACAGGTTGTTGACCCATGTGTTCGTCAAATGTCTGCTTTGCCAGCAACTTATCAGAGAAGAGAAAAAAAGGAGTTCCAGCTCAGTCAGTATGGACACTCTCTCATCTCTAGATATGCACAAGCCAATATCTCCTTCAACATTCATTGTCTCAGAGGGAGAAGAAGGACAAACAGAAGCCATTGAGTCACCACATGTTCAAGGAATAAGTTTACAGCTTCCTCAGACAGCTGTGACACAGCTAGTTGCCCCTGATACTCAAAGCTCTCCATCAACTCCTTCACCTGCTCAACAGCCAGTGGTCATAGCTGTGCCCTCACCTACAGAAGAGTCATCAAGGTCACTTGTGCCACAGACAGATGACCCAGCTGAAGAAGAAAGCTCAGAAAGCTCATCAGATGATGGTAGAGGTGTATCAGTAACTCCTCCAAGGGCAAGACAACCCAAAGCTAACTCTGATTTAGATTATCAACCTGAGGGTACATCTTCCAGTGTAGAATCAAATAATGAACCTGAGGAGGAGGCAAAACAAGAAGAAAGCTCACCTAGTCACTCAGAGGGTGAAGAGGATCTGGAATCCAAGTATCACTATATGTTCTCTCATGCTTTGAGGACAGAGGTCAATCAGATAAAGTTCATTCCAAGGGCTACAACTATGAAGCTCCCCAAGTGTGACTCAAGAAAATCAAAGAGCAGGGTTACCTCAATGAGCCCTAGTGCTTTCATCAGGATGAGGCCTACCTGCCCATATTTCAGTGAGGATAAGGGGTTCTTGGAACCAGACTGCACAGACCCCAGATTTCACAATGATCATCAAAAGGGGGTGTATCATGAGATCCTATCCTCCAAAGGATATGTAGATTGCAAGGCCATTGATTGGTCTGCCTTGAGTGATCCAAGACTGAGGGCTTTACCATATCTGATCCAAGACTTAGGACTTGAGTTTTTATGCAATCTACAACAAGGCTATGACCTAGAGATCACCAGGGAGTTCTATGCCACTGTGTGGGTAGAACAAGAAAATCAAGATGTCATGCTCTGGAGAACTAGAGGACAATTGCTATCCATTATAGCTCCAGAGTTCAATAGCCTGTTCAGTGCACCTGTGCAGCCAGGATGCCTAACTTATTCAAATTAGAGCCAGTCTCCGATGCTGAAAGAAGAAAGTTCTATCCAAGGAACTTTACATTCCCTGCCAATGCCCCTTCAGATCATGTGTACTTCAAAGGCATCACCATCACTGCCAAGCACTTGGTAAAGATTCTCAATGTCACCCTTCAGCCAAAGGGAGACAACACATATGCAATATACAATCCAGTGTGGTAGGTGTTAGTGCATATTGCCAAGAACCAGCATTTTGATATGGCAAGGTACATCTTTCATGAAATATATGTTGTTCAGAAAGACAAGAAGGCTAAGCTGAGGTATGGGTCATACATCATGTATATGATCATCAAGAGAATAGGTCTTCCAAAGTCAACTTTTGATATCACAGTGAAAATAGCCAAAACATAGCTCAGACCTCAAGCTGATAATCACCCTGATGAGATGGTTGTGCCAGCACTCTTTGGTGATCCAAGTGATTCACCTGTGCTACCCACCAGTGACACAGCTGGTCCATCAACCTCTCAAGATCAAGATTCTCAGCCTCAGGCTCCTCCTCACCAATTGCCCACCAGTGTCACAATTGGTGATCTTGGAATTGACCCAGCCGAGCTTGTATCTATGACACAGGTAGCAGAAGATGGCACCCTCTCCTCCTCCATGATGACTCAAGAAGCTGCCAGAGCCTATCAGAACAAAGTCATGCATGTTCAGTTTGCTGCTCTGCGTAGAGAAGTGAAAGGTCTACATACCAAAGTAGACTCCTTGTAGCAGCAGTTCACAGAGGTTCTCCAGCTCTTGAAGTCCAAGCCGACATGAGGTTTCTTCTTCCCTTACCCCTTTTTGGTGTTTTAGTGTCAAAGGGGAGAAAAGCTTAGCTGTAGGGGGAGTGAGTGGCTTTAGGGGAGCAGAGTAGTGTTGTGTTATGTATTAAGACTTGTTTTTCCTGTTTCAATTTTTTATGTCTTGATCACACTAAGTCTTTTCTTTTTTGTAATGATGCAGTTTAATTTATGTTCTGAGCTATGTTATTCTGTCATGATCATGTGTTGATATGTGGTTGATTTTTTCTCGGATCTGATTTATGTTCTAACTCGTCACACATTTTCTGCTTCATGTATAAATATTTGCACTGATCATAACTCATGTTAATGAATGCCCTGATCATGCTAATCCTTCTTTTTGCTCTGAACATGCTTTAAAAGAAAATTTAAAACTACATCATTATCAGCTCAGTTCAGTTTATTACTCATGATTCATTTAACTTTCTGAACTGATGAAGTGCAAATTGTGAGAAAATACTACTCATGTTTACAATTCAAATATGTGCATTTGTATTCCAAAAGCAAATCTTTTTTGCACAGATTCAGGGGGAGTATATTCTAACAACTTGCATGTGTCCTACTCATTTGTCGCGGGGAATTCGCGGCAATATCCATTTGTAATAGGATTGTCGGGAAGGCGTGTATGGAAGATCTAGGCGATGCACACAAGAACTTTACCCAGGTTTAGGCTCTCCAAGGATGGAGATAATACCCTACTCCTGCTGAATATATTTGATGATCTTGCGTGAAAAAGAGAGTACAGGAGGTTGAAGATGAAGCTTGTTCGCCTAGAGGACAGAGAATGTTGTATCTAGCCCCCATCTGCATGGGGGGGCTCGGCCTTATATAGGCCTGTACATTAGCCGACTCGGTCACTCGGCTGAGCTACGGTTACTGTCCTAATTAACTGTAATATTTATATCTGGTAACCATCCGAGTAACGCCAGTCTTCATGCCGGTTGAAACGTATGCCTTGATGAATTGTAACGCCTGTCTTAATGGCACCCAGACGTTGCACCATTGCAGGGCTTTCTTGGGCCTTTGTCCGAGTGGGCTTGCCTAAGCTTGTTGGGTCGACCCGTTGTGTTGGGCCTACCCGGATGGGCTCCCCTCGTCAGTAGCCCCCGAGTGCTTCGAGGTCTCGACACGGATGCCGACTGAGGAGCAGGCTGTGCATGCCCGAGTCGCTGGTGGAGAGACCTTGATGGACTCTCCTGATACCTGAAAAGAAGTTAGATTTGTGCTAAGTCTTAGGAACTCGGTGATACCTGTGCTTTCCAGCTGAGGAAGTCGGCTTGTGGCCCTCTGAGAGGCGTATCATGAATTCCGAGTGAATCCGAAATAGCGTCTGGCATATCCGAGTGAACGGTTGCCATCTTGTGCCCGGGGGGGGAATGCCTTCGATCTTCAGCTTCGAAACCGAGTCCTCGAACTCCGGCCTTGAACCCTGAATTAGTGAACCATGTTGCGCCGCTGTGGCATTCGGCTCCGACTCAGGGATCGTATTGTTCCGCTGTGGATGCCGGGTTCGTCCTTAGCTTGGGTGTTACCGAGTGACCTGTAAACCCTGTTGGGTCGGTCATCAGCACCCTTTCGCAGAGCCAGTCTGCTGCCGAGTTTGGCGGCTTGTGCGCCTCAGACTTGCTTGACGGAGTCAGTGTAACCCATGACGTGTCTCAACGGGCCAAGCCGACTGCTAATTCGGTGCTTGAGCATGATCCGACTCGATTCGAGTCGGACCCAACCAGTGCCGACTGGAATCACGGTGTTGTCTTGTCTGTAATGTCATGTCAGCATTTAATGCCTGCAGCCGGTTGGACAGAGTGCCCGTAGTGCAATGATTTCGCCTCGAGTCGCGTATAAACTGTGCCCGAGACATCCGCTGCTGCTCTGATTCCACGCGACGCCCGAGGAGTCGACTCATCATGACTGCACCCGAATCACGCGAGCAACGCGCGCAGGATGGAGGCTGACGTAATGACAACCGGTCACATCGCCTGGGATGCCGTGTTGTGGCGAAAAAAGCGCCCGAATCCCGCGGGTTTTCGCGCGCGGACGGCAGTTGCCGCGGCAATCTCCCGCCACGTCGGACGCACGACTGCTGGCGGTTGGACTCCTTCGACTATAAAAGGGAATTTTAGGGCTGCCGCACTTCTTATCTTGCCCTTGCCTTCGTCTTCCTCGCACTCGAACTTTTGGCCTCCAGAGCTCCGCCACCGCGCACTCGCTCCCGAGAAAAAAAAACTCGCTCGCCGCCGTCGTCCACCAGCCGGCGAATATGTCTCGTGCCAGCAAAGGAAAGAAGTCCGCTGCTTCCTCCTCCACCACCGCTGCCGACGAGTGGAAGAAAGGAGATTGGATCCCCTCGGTCATCACCGACGAGCTGCTCATCGGCTTCGCCAACAACGGCCTGCTGCCGCCTCGCACCATCAGCAACTGGCGGGCTTCATTCCAGGAGACGAAGCCTGCTCCGCACGAGCACGAGCGCGTTATGCTCACGCCGTTCATGGAGCGGGGAGTCAAGCTGCCACCGCACGACTTCTTGCGCGGCCTCCTCTTCTTCTACGGCCTCCAACTCCATCACCTGAGCCCAAATGGCATTCTGCACATTGCGTGTTTCATCACGCTGTGCGAGTGCTATTTGGGGACTCGGCCACATTGGGGATTGTGGAAGAAAATCTTCACCGTGAAGACTCAACCCGTCAAAGCCGGTGGCCGACTGTCCATCTGCGGGGGAGCCGACATCCAGGTCAAAGCCGGCGCGAAGTACTTCAAAATGCAGTTTCCGGATACCGTTCGGAAGTGGCAGGACGGGTGGTTCTACTGCCCGGATGAACGCACGCCGACTGGCCACGAAGGTCTGCCCAAGTACGTTGAAGGTCCGCCCGAGTGGCTGAAGCGCTGGAGCGCCAAGCCTTCCAGCGAGGAGATGCCCGAAGTCGAACGACTCCTGAAGAGGATCACCAGACTCCAGGAGAAAGGGCTCACGGGTACCGATCTCATCGGCACTTGGCTGTCTCGGCGTATCTAGCCTCTTCAAGCCCGGGTGCAACCAATGTGGGAGTACTCGGGCAACCACAACCCAACGAGGGTGTCATCCGAGGACCTTTCGGACGAGAACTTCTTGGAGGTCTTCAAGGGTTTGACCAAAGAACGAACTGGGCTCACCCGGGTGCCCAAGGTGTTCCCATACTCAGCTGCCTACCGTCCGCCGACTGTAAGTGTCGACTTGTACTCCGAGTCGGGTTTTTATCATTTGTTTGTTTCTGCTAACACCAAGTCTTTTGATGCTGCAGAACTATCTCAACTTCAACTCCATGCCGCCTCTTCCCGAGCATGAGTCGGATCCAGCGGCGTTGGATGACGCTGAAGTCGAGGAAAAGCCAGCCCAGTCGAACAGTGGTATCCAGGTCGACTCGGATTCCGAGTCGGGAGGATCTGAATACCAAGTCGTCAAGCGGAGTCGTGACGACGACGCCTCCGGATCCACGACCTTGCCGGCGGCGGCGGCGGCGGAGCCTGCCCAGACGGAGTCGGCTGCTAAGCGGGCCCGAACCACTTCTTCCGACTCCGTCGCCCAGGTTCCGGCTCCTGCACAAGCCGCATCCGCCAGCCGACTGGCTCAGGCTCTGGCTCCCGCACGAGTCGCACCTGCTAGCCGCGTGGCACAGGCTCCGACTCCTGCCGCCAAACCAAGTGTGCCTCGGCCGAATCCTGCCGGCTCCTCCGGGATTCCACCCGTCCCGGGGAAGCCGAAGAAAACGATCCCTACGACCACCAGGTACGAGTCCTTGTGCCTTATGCCCCAGTTGAAGTAGGTTGTAAAGATTCTAAAGCCGGTTGCTTTTTGTTTTGCAGGGTCCAGAAGAAGCTCTCCGACAAAGGAGGCTCTTCATCCGGCGCCCCGCCGGCCCCGACTCCAATCCTGCTGCCAGAGTCGGCTTCCATGACTCCGGCTACAACAGAACCCATCGCTCCAGCTCCGGTCGTCTCCGCTGAGGCAACAGAGTCGGCTACAGGTACTGCACCTTCCGCAACTCCGACTGCGGGGGCACCTCCGGCTGCGACTGCCAACGCACCACAACCGGCTCCTATGCCGCCGCCTGCCGCAACCACCGAGGTGCCGGAGCCGGATGCGGGTGCCGGGTCAGCACCTCCACCTGCCACATCCGTCGAGGAGCCACAGTCGAACGGTGGTACCGGGCGAACCGAGGACCCGGCTGTCGATCCGTAGCCACAAACAACTCCTGCCCGCGAGGAGACAACGGAGCCGGCAGCTGCGGCTGGTGCCCACTCCACCGAACCAGCGAGCGGAGCCGGAGGCCAGATCGTCACCGGGTCGCCCCAGGAAGCCGTGTAGGGCCAAGCCCTAGCTCCGACTCTCGTAGCTGAAGAAACGGCTCCGACTTCGTCAAAAAGTCTCATCCCCGCACTGCTATTGCCGAGTTGCAGCACGGGGGACGTGACGGTCGCGGAAGAAGCCGCCAACCGCATCACTGACCTTAGCTCCAAGCTAAGGGACTTTGCCGACGCGGCCAAGTCTTTGGCAGACTCGGCCGAGGTCCTCGAGTCCTTAGTCGGGGTAAGTTGTCTTCATCCTTCGCTTTTTGTTAACACTGGGAGCACGTTCAGTGCACCCAGTGGGTGTAGCCCCCGAGTCTCTAGCTGACTGATTGAGTCGGTTAGAGACTTATGAATTCAGTTACTAACACACCCTTTGTTTTCACCAGGCTGCAATCCGACTGGGCGGAAACGGCCCAGCCCTTCTGGAAAGAAATGCCTCCTAGGAGAAAGCATTGGAGGAGGAGAAGGCCAAAAGTCGGCAGCTCGAAGAGAAGCTTGCCGCCCTCAAGAGTAAGTGTCCGAGTCTTCAACCTCTTTGCCTTTGAAGTTTTCTGTGATCTTGACTTTGCTGAGTCGGCAGACCTCGAAGCTGAGAATGCCCAACTCAAGAAAGAGGTGAACTCAAGCTTCTCGGCGGAAAAGGTTTCCCAAATGCTCAGCACTAAAGATGCCGAGCACGCAGACAAGATGCGCGACGTTCGCGATCAGCTGAAAGCCGCCAACAAGCTTCAGTCGGACTACAATAAGCTGGCGCAGCAGTACAAGCAGTCGCAGTCGGCGAACCAAAAGTTGCAGGCTTCCATCGATGACTTCTCCAGGAAGATGGAGGAGTCGGATAAGCGACACGCCGCGGTCATCTCCGACTGGGAGAAGCGCGAGAGAGAACTCTTGAGCCAACTCAAGAAGGCTAACGAGACTCTACTCGGTAAGCCCCCGAGTCCTTTGCTTTTTGTTTTTTGCGCACTTCCTTGGTCATTTCTTTAGCAATAATCCGTACCCAGATGCTTGCCCAGAGCTGGAGAAAGAAGCCAGGCGAGCGACACTCCGACTCCGCGCGCTAGCCGAGCCAGCGAAGTCAGTCCTCGACGCACTTTGGACACCAGAAATGATGTCTGACTGCGTCGTGACTCTGGAGGACCGACTCCCCCAAGTCAAGAGCTTAGTGCAGAGCTTCAAGTCGGCTGCCCAAGGCCTCTGCACCAAGCTCTGGCCCAGAGAAGAGCCGAGTTCCAGGATCTTCGCACTTGCCGACAAACTCTCGCTGGGCCCGGCGGAAGTCGAAGAGTGGAAAGAGTCGGCAGCCCGCTCGGGAGCCGGCATGGCGCTGGCAATGGTGTTGGCACACCATCCCGACGCGGATGTCGACAACATCTCCGCGGGCACCCCTGTCGACGAGGAAGGGCAGGCGGTGGATCCTCTGGAGCTACTTCCCCAAGTCCGCGCCACCGCCAGCCGGATCGCCAGCTTCACCGACCTGGAGGAGCGCGTAGAAGCGACTCCAGAGGAATAGAAAAAATAGCATGTAATATCTCTCGGTATGCCGAGTAGACAAAATGTAAAAAACTTTTGCAATGAATGAAGATATTTTTCAATTCATTCTGATTGATTTTCGCATAAATTATTTGTTTGCACAAGTTACTTGAGTCGTCCGAGTTTGTTTTTGACGCCGAGTCGGATCCTTTCTCGTGCAGGCCGACCTTTAGCTTTTGCTCTTGCCAACCGGACAGCCGGGTTGTGACTGTAGTTGGGGACGAAGAGTGGGCCTTAGGTACCGTACACGTTGTGAAGCACCTGGTTGACGATAAAAGGACCCTCCCAAGGCGAAGACAATTTGTGCATGCCCGCCTTGTCTTGGATCAGTCGGAGGACTAGATCTCCTTTGTTGAAGACTCGGTCTCGAACTTGCCGACTGTGGTAGCGGCGCAGGTTCTGCTGATAGATAGCAGAACGCGAGAGGGCAAGTTCCCGCGCTTCTTCTAGGAGATCTAGGTCGTCTTGTCATGCCGACTCGGCATCCTTTTCCACATATGCTGCGACTCGCGGAGAGTCGTGGAGGATGTTACTCGGCAGGACGGCTTCAGCTCCGTAAACCATGAAGAACGGCGTGTAGCCAGTCGACCGGTTTGGAGTCGTCCTTAAGCTCCAAAGGACGGATGGAAGCTCATCGATCCAGGAGCCGGCGGCCCGCTTTAGCGGGACTAACAACCGGGGCTTGATGCCTTGGAGAATCAGAGCGTTGGACCGCTCGACTTGGCTATTTGATTGCGGATGAGCCACGGAGGCATAATCGATCCGAATCCCATGATCTTGGCAGAAATGGCGGAAGACTTCAGCAGTGAAGTTCGTGCCGTTGTCGGTGATGATGCTGTGTGGGATTCCAAATCGGAAGATGACTCCCCTCATGAAGTTGACAGCAGTCGGACCATCGAGCTTCATGATTGGTTTAGCTTCAATCCACTTCGTGAACTTGTCCACGGCTACGAGGAGATGTGTAAAACCTCCCCGAGCTGTTTTGAGCGGTCCCACCATGTCGAGTCCCCACACGGCAAAAGGCCATGTGATCGGAATGGTCTTGAGCGCGGTAGCTGGCATGTGTATTTGACGTGCATACCGCTGACACCCTTCACAAGTTCGGACGAGTTCCTCAGCATCAGCATGTGCGCTGAGCCAAAAGAATCCGTGTCGAAAGGCTTTAGCGACCATGGCTCTTGATGAAGCATGGTGACCGCAGAGTCCCGAGTGGATTTACTCGAGCAGTGTCCGGCCTTCTTCCGGTGAAATGCAGCGCTGGAAGATTCCAGTAGTGCTGCGCTTATAGAGCTCACCATTGATGATGGTATAGGCTCGGGCGCGGCACACAATGCGGCGTGCCTCAGTCGGATCTTCAGGCAGTTCCTTGCGCAAGAGGTATGCCAGGAACGGCTGAATCCAAAGAGGAACGACCGCCAAGATGTCTTCTTGGGTCGGTTGAGCCGGTTCTGGTTGCGATGACCCGGCTTCTGAAGACTCGGTTGCCGATTCCAACTTGACGGATGGTTGGAAGAGCTGCTGAAGGAACACTCCGGGTGGGACTTTTTCCTGAGCTGAGCCGATCCGAGCAAGCGAGTCGGCTGCTTCGTTGTCTGCTCGTCGAACGTGATGGAGTTTGAGTCCATCAAAGTGTCCTTCTAGCCGGCGTACGGCGGCACAGTATGCCGCCATGGTGGGATCCTTGGCGTCCCAAGCTTTCATTACTTGTTGCACCACCAGGTCCGAGTCGCCGCGACAAAGAAGTCGGCGAATACCGAGTGAAACTGCAATGCGCAAGCCATGCAGTAACGCCTCGTATTCCGCCACGTTGTTGGAGGCGGCGAAGTGGATCTGCAGTACGTAATTCAACTTGTCGCCTTTGGGGGAGATCAGCACGACTCCAGCCCCCGTGCCCGCAAGCATCTTCGAGCCATCGAAGTACATGACCTAGTGCTCCAGGTGCACCTGAGTCGGAAGACTCTGGCTCTCAGTCCACTCGACGATGAAGTCCGCGAGGGCCTGTGACTTGATTGCCTTGCGAGGCTCGTAGCTGATGTCGTGCGGCATGAGCTCTATTGCCCACTTAGCGACTCGGCCCGTGGCATCCCGATTGTTGATGATGTCAGACAATGGGGCATGACTCACCACGGTAACCGAGTGGGCTTGAAAATAGTGCACCAACTTCCGAGTCACCAGAAACACGCCATAGACGAGTTTTTGATAGTGCGGGTAGCGCTGCTTCGACTCGGAAAGAACTTCACTGATGTAGTAGACGGGTCACTGGACCTTCTGGATTCGGCCTTCTTCTACGCGTTCCACCACTAGAACAACGCTAACCACTTGACTCGTGGCCGCGATGTACAGCAGCATGGGCTCACCCTCCATTGGTGCAACGAGGACCGGGGGTGTTGACAGAAGACGCTTGAGATCTTCGAAGGCTTGTTGAGCTTCACTCGTCCACTCGAAGGAGTCAGACTTCTTGAGGAGTCGGTAAAAAGGCAAGGCCTTCTCACCGAGTCGGGCGACGAACCGACTTAAGGCGGCAACACACCCAGTTAAGCGCTGGACCGACTTCAGATCTTTCGGCTTTCCCATCTTGATGATGGCGTCAAGTTTTTCCGGGTTCGCTTCGATTCCTCGCTCGGAAACGATGAAGCCGAGTAACTTGCCAGCCGGGACTCCGAAGATGCACTTCTCCGGGTTGAGCTTCATGTCGAACCTCCTGAGATTGGCGAAGGTTTCAGCCAAGTCAGTCAAGAGGTCCGCTGTCTTCTTTGTCTTTATCACGATGTCGTCGACATAAGCCTGGACATTTCTACCTATCTGGTCGTATAAACACTTTTGCATACAACGTTGATACGTAGCACCAGCATTATTCAAACCAAAGGGCATCGTGATGTAACAAAAAGCCCCAAACGGGGTGATGAAAGAAGTTTTTATTTGATCAGACTCTTTCATTTTGATCTGGTGGTAGCCTGAATAGGCATCTGTCACGGACCTGGAATTGCATATGATTAGGGAAACGCGAAGTCGCCAAGGACCGAAGGACTCGTCAGCCCGGTGGCACGGTACCTGCGCCGTACGCACCAAGGTAGAACGATCCGACACCCGCTACGTGCGAGCCGGCCGGAAGCGACCAATCTTTCCAAAACCACATACGATTCCATAATCCGGTGAAGAGTCAGAGTCGTTCCCGAATCCTACTACGCCTAGCAAGGTCGGAGGAGCCCGGCGGTTCTACCCACACCCTAACCTAGCTCGGAAGCTAGTGGGTCACTCGAAAGCCCGGTAGAACGCCCACACCCTGCCTGGCCGGCACTGCATCTCAGCCAGCGGGTCACTCAACCAACACCTGCTCGACTTAGTAGAAAATGGTACGGCCTCGGTCCTTCACGGCATACCCATACACTTCATATCATTCACGCATTGTGCAGGGGCAGCCTGGAATAACAACTCGGATATCGTCACAAAGCCCTACAATACGATATTACTAATAACAGTCCACGATGGGACAACATATTACATCAGTCGGTATATCCGAACACATATCCGAGTACGGAGAAGTTTAACAACAGCGGAAACAAAAGGAGTAAGACCCACAGCGGCAACATGTCCGCTGACCAAAAGCTACACCTATCCCACAGATCGAACACTACCGAGGAAAGCAACAATTTCAGGCATCATCGAAATAGTCCTCAACCACCGGCTCACCTGCAAGCTCCAAGAATAACCTGGGTGAGTACGAACGTACTCGCAAGGCTTATTCGTGCTTGATTAAATGTCCTACTCATACTAGTATAATAACAATTAAACATGGATGCTTCTCAGAGTAACAATATACAAGTTAAGAACATAACATTAATAAGGTGAAGTAAAGACCGACTAAACAACAGGTTAACTCAGGACACAACATATCACAACCAGTTTACCACGAGATCAAGTTATCGAATCCAAATCCATTTGGGGCAACCCATGAGTTCAATCCAAATCAATCCATCAAACATCATCCAATCCGATTAGGGCAGCCCCTAACTCCAATCCAAATTAATCCAATCCTCAAAGGTTCATTTTAATCTCTCGAACCACTACCGAAAACTCAACCCCTGCAGGCATAGTGAGTGCATAACAGTTTGAAGGTAGCGAGCCTCCAAAGTGCATGCCTACCCCCAACTATCCCCAGTGTTGGTTCTCGCTAGCGTCCACGTGTGATAAGGGATGGTGACACTCTGGAAAATAGGGTTGGTATGGCGACAAAAACCTTCATACACCTGGGTCGCCGTCATGCATCAATTCACACCAACCGTACCCATTGTGCACGCCCTCGGCTCTCCCAACTCACTTAACAATTTAGTTGAAGAGCTATAAGATGTTCTCGACGTAAGACACATCCTACACATGCTAGTGTACGCACCTTGCAACGATTCAACGATAACAATCATACACATAGCACATATAACAGGGCATACACGAGAGTACAGAAGGTAAAGATGCAACAAGCTCTGCTTGCCTGATTCGGGTTGTTCCTGGTCTTGCGGGGAGCATGCGGGAGAACTCCAAAATACTTGAAACACCGGTAAGAAGTAAGCGACCTCTAAAAAGGGAAAAAGCAATCCTAAGAACTAATTCGAAAAGGACGAAGATGCATGAATGCCAGCGATATGGATGCAACTATGGTGGATTTAAAATAAGGTATACAAGTACATAAATGGGTTGGCGTTCATTCCAGATTCTGGGTTTAGTTTTAGTTGTGATATATCTTTAATGGTGGATGAACAACTACATGGATGCATGCATGAAATGCTAGGTTTTCACGCGGATTCTAGGTGAGTTATGATATTGAGCATGTTGGTTTGGCTGTTAAGCTAGATTCTCTAGCATATATGTATTAGGAGTTCGTTGACATTTTCTACGAGTTCTACAAGTTTAATAAAACTTAGCATTTCCTGTCTTCTTCTCGGTAAGGAACATTTGATTAAATATCTATATATCACTTAAAGTATTTCCACTGGGAATGACATGATGACATGAAGAGTCGGGTTGGTATATCCTTTCCTTAGGGTTGCGATGTGGGTTCAATCTGCCGTAACGGGAAAGCTACTTATAATAGTATACTAATTGTGTTAACCCGTGACTAATTATATTAGCGTTAAGTAGTTCACTTGTATTGGTCAAGCTTAACTGCCACTACATGGACTCAGCATACTACAGCCAGAATAGGTTAACTCCTAACTATTCTGTAGATTTTTAATCTGTGCATTCCGTGTGGTTAAGCGGTACACACACACTCCAGGGATACATATACCTGAACGGTCTAGTTAATAATTAAATTAACGTGGAAACAGCATTACGACATGTTGGCTCGAAGGTCAAGCGTAATATCATCCCGTAATTTATCTAGTTAACTCAATTAACATTTTAAGGAAAGGTTCACATCAGAATAACAATGTTACGAGAGTGATTGCCTACAAATGCCTCAACTGGATACCGACGCATCAACCGATGGTTGGGGTAATTATGTTCAACCAGCTATCTGCATGCTGTCGTTAAGGATGCCTTAATCCAGTTTTACCGATGCCAGCGTACTTGTTAGTAACCGAAGCACGACGCTATCTGGACAGTACTTGGTATGAGGTGATTAAGATGACTAGCATTTTGAAACTTTTGGTTCCAGACAGGGAATACAGAGATTAGCCAGTTTGTTAGTTATTTTATTAATCGAATTCGAAAGGGGTATTTTAACCGAATGCATTGATTCACCATAAGGTTGATGAGGATTATTTGTTAGTCAAGCCATCATAGAATGATCAGTAACGTGTGGCGAGGTCAGACTCGATACATGTTCAAAGATTAGTGTCTGATAGCTTAACAGTTGAGGTTAGGGAGGTGCCACTAATTAACATTTTAGAGTTAAAATCTTCAACACTGGTGCTCGAAGAATCTTTAGCCGATGCATCAGTTCATTAAGAGCAGCTTTAACGTGTCTTAACCGAATCCATTAGCTTACGGTTAAACTAAGCAACCCGACGATTAGCTAAACATTTATTGGAGTGAGCAACAGTGGTCAGTGTGTTAAACAGTTAGCAACTAATCAGAGTATAACAAGATTTGCCGTTTGGGGACATTAGGCAACACCGTTAACATTACCGAGAAAAGAAAAGAAAAGGGGCCGAGCGGAAGCTCACCCCGGTGAGGAAGGACTGGGGCTGGCAGCCGACGCGTGCGGAGGGGCCAACGGCCGGTTGCTGAGGGAAGTCGTTGCCGAGGTTAGCTCCGTGCATGGAAGAGAGCGAGCGTGTTCGCCGTTGGTTGGGGAAGACTCAGCGGAGGACGGCGAGCTCGACTGGGTCCTCGGGAGAGCTCGGGGAGGTCGGCGTGAAGCTCCTCGGCGTTAATGGCGGCGACGGTGGAGGAGGTCCACGGCGGGGGCGCGGCCCAGTGCATGCATGCGGGATGAGAAGGGTCAGCGAGAGAGAGGCGGAGGAGAGGAATCTACAGCGCACATAGACTGGTCCAGGAGCTCACGAAACTCTAGAAGGAAGGGAAATTGCGGTCGGCCGGAGCTTGGCCGGGCTTGGGGAAGAAACCACCAGGGAGCGGCGGCAAGAGGTGGAGCTCCGGGAGCGGGCCCGACGGCGGCGGCCTGGGGAAGACCCGAGCAGGGTTGCGCGGCAGCGCAGCAGGGGCTGGTGGCACACCCGGAAACGGCCGGACGAGCGGCCTGGGCGGCGGCGCGCCATGGGGGCTGCTCGGACGGGCGGTGGTGAGGAAATGGTGGCGGGAGCAGGGGCGGAGGACCCGGGAGGTGGGGTGGCGGCAACGGGGTGGTCGCGGCCGGCTATCCCTGCGGCGGCGGCTCCCGGAGCTACTGGGGGAGGCCGGCGGCAGGAGGAGGGAGCACAGGCGGCGGCGTTGCGGTGGGGAGGGAGCCGTGGCCAAGGACGGGGCGGCTCTTTTCTTGGAGAGGTCGGACAGAGCAGAATTTGGGGAAGAAAAAGGAAGATGGCAGGGGAGAAGGTGGCGTGCGGCAGTGGGGAAAATGGAAGAAAGGCAGGCAGCCTGGGGCACGTGGAGGAGCTAAGCTGCAATGGTGGCCAGGTGTAGAAGAGGAGCTGCCGGTGGGGTCCACTGGACAGGTAAGGTCATTTCCTGGTTTTCTTTCTCTTCTATTTTATTTTAGTTCTCTATTTTACACTAACGCTGAATGCAGGCAATTGTTAATAAATTTCCAAGTATTACGGAACTCCAAAGATGACCTCAGAGTATACGTGGTATCCAGGAATTTGTGCAGGCAAATATAATGTATTTTTCACTTTCATTTAGTTGTAGAAGTAAAACAACTCAATCCAGCTTTGGAGTACTAGTGGTTCAACCACGTTCCAAGAATCCATGTTTATGTTTGCAGATAGGACTAACACTTCAATATGGCAGTCCATGAATTTTTGTTTTTGTCGTTTAATCACCATATCCCGATTCTGCCCGAAAGAAAATGTTCTCGAGAAATTACTTGGTCAAATAAACAACGAGTTCCAATGACTTGAGCATTTCTTTAGGAAACTCTCATCAAATCTGTAGGACTTATAGAATTATTGGATTGGAGTTCGGTTGGGGTTGGGTTCACCGGTCTATTGTTAAGTTGATATCGGAACATGTTCTTGGGTTTTGATCAGAGTTATGTTTGAACTATCGGTATGCATGCATGCGAGGAAAGGAATCATCTTTGTACTCGATGATCTGCATTGATCTCGCGTATTAATAATAATAGGGTCATTACAAAACCTACCCCCCTTAAAAAGATCTCGTCCCGAGATCGCTAACGATAGGGAAAGAATGGGAGAGGGGGAAAAGGGGAATGATTCACTTCTCACAAAATAAGTTTGATTTATGAGGAAACCTTTTTCCTCGAGTTTCTCAGTTAGGAGACTAAGGCATGGCTCGCGTCAGGTGTGTGAGATGTCGTGCATTTCAGCATGAGATGGAGTCAACTCTTGGTTAAGCGAGAATTTGAAAAGAACCTAGTTAGAGGACATTAGTGAGGACGAAATGTGTCACCTTAAAAGGGTGGTTAGCGATCATCCTAGTGGCATAGAGCCCTGTTGAGCCTGCCACAAGGGAAGGGGTGGAATCACTTACCGCGTTAATTACGGAAGTAGCTTCTTTTATGGTGTTTCAGCTTTAATAGGCTCTATACTTGGTTGAAAGGAAGGACGGAGGTGGAAGGAGCAGGAACAACTGGACGGTGCTGCAATGATTGCCGGTATTGCAAATTCAGAATTCAAGATTGTTGGTTTTGAGTGAAAGGAACTGGTATGAACAACTGATCTTAGTTTAGGTGTGGCCGAGGCAAGAGAATTGCATGGTCATAACTACTCCAGATTGGAAGGAAAGAATTATGAATATGAGGATCGGTCTCAGATAGTAGTAATTGCCTTCATTGTTTTGGGATGAGTTTAAAACGTCTTTTACTTTATTGTTTATTTTTAACAACAACTCCGTTCTATGTTATTTGGTTAGTTAGGCTTACTTCAAAAGCTATTTTCCAATCAAATTTCCCGGATTATAATTATCTACATTCCACCCACATTATATCGTGATCTCCATCAAATATTCTCTGGGTGGACCTAATTAAATCCAATTCAGGAATCTATATCCATCAATGTATCAATATTCAAATGCTCCTTCTTTCGCAATCCATCAATTGTGTAGCCTATAATCATTGACTTTCTTCTGTCTTCCATCAAATCTCCCTAAATTAAATCAAAACATACCCTCTAGCAACTACTTCAAGTTCTTATTCCTAAATCATCCATTAATCGTCTAACATGCACTATCAATTGTGCTTACCCTATTTTGGTTCAATCCTTTAGCATGTAGAATTCAACTATTTCACCAAGACATCTTTCTAAAGACAGATCACTACCTTAGCAATTTCCTATAGGAAAAATCGAATTCCAAAGATCATCTACCTAACCTATAAGTAATTTCTTAATGGTAATCCGACATTTATCTTTGCCCATGATCATTTTCTATTAATCCTCCATTTATAGACTTCATTTTTGTCTCATCCACTAGTATTCAAAATCTTCATTATTAATCATATTCCAACGTTCCAACAATTTATCTAAGTCCCTTTATCTATTACTCCTGATTCTTTCCAAATCCAATAGTAGTGTTGCCATCTATACGTCTTCTATCGTATCACCTGCCAACTCATAGTTATCCAAGCCCAACGGCAATACTTCTAATTTCACCAATATCCAATGACTAAACCAATCTTCGGATCTATCATAATTATTGGCACCAACAGCAACCTAAGGTCCTTATCACTAGAGACCTATGGATAGATTAGATCCTCCGATAATGCTTATATCATGAACCGCCAAAGATCCATTCGTCTTTGATGCTAAGTCATAATCATAATCAATTAGTCTGGTAGTCAATCTCTACTTCTGTCCATCACTTTTTCATTTAGAATCAATGTCAAGGAAATTATCTACTAGCAATAATTAATTACTTTGCTAAATCAATTAATTCTTCGCACTCCATTGCATCTCCTATTAATCCAACTCATTTAGGTTAACCCACCGAAATTCATATACTATCTCCGATCTTACTCTAATTTCCAAAGGGTATTTGCTAATACTATGACTTTTGACCTAGGAATTAGTCCAACAATTCCCTATAATCCAATCAAAATCCAAGATTTACATAGCCCTGTAATCCAAATAGACTTATTAATCATCTACTCCTTTCTCAAATCTTTATTTTCAGCATGACTATGATCTCGAAAACATCATCCACCGACAATAGAGTCATTTTCCTAAGAGGAATCCAATAAAACTTTATATTTCTTGAGGCTTCTAGAGATCTATAGTCTAATCACTGTAATTAATCTCCTTAAACAAACCTTAGTATCTTGATTACTAGCCAAGGCATCATACCATCTTCCATTGTCGTTCGAGTGTGATTGCACTTCAGAAATAAGAAAGATCCTAGGGTACAACTCTCAATTAGGAGTTACTGAAGGGTTAGAATTCTTGGTCCCACAAGGGGAACAAAAGGGGGGGGAGAGGTCGTCAATGAGGCACGAGCGGAGTGATTGATTCTAGAGAATGTCGATGGAACTTTTGTCGTAGTGTGGTTATTCTATTTGGGAGAATCTAAGGTCTCGATGAAGAGAATCCAGCTAACCTGTTGTTCAGGAAGATACTGAGACGTAGGGATCATAAGGAACATAAGCATGGTAGCACAGTGAAGCTGAGAGGGTATACCGCTGCTCAAGAACTTCCACCGCACTACAGGAAGATGAGGGCTAATGAAAATGTTAGTCACGTGGACTTTAAAACATGGGTTGGAGATAGGGATATTCTCAGCATCCAAAGATGGAAACCAGAAACTTAAGTTCTTAAAGATAGAGACTCGGTCTGGCTTGCTCCTTTGGACTGTGGGGTGCGTATACAACCACAGGGATGATCAGTCCCGGCAGCGGTACTCATACCATTCCAAGTATTCAGGCCGACCGATGTTAGTCTCTTCAGGGCTAAGGACAGGGCATACAGGGATACACCACTCGAGCGCACTAGAAACAAATAGCAGGGTAGACGGTATGGGGGCCAATCCATCCCGTACTCAAACTATTGACTCCGCACGCCAATGGTCGAATCGTGTTGCCTAGTACCCAACCAAAAGATTCAACGTGGACGAGAATCTATAGAAAAGGGGTGCATCACCACCAGGAGGGGGGTTTTGTTACTCATCGCGGTAAAGGCATCGCTCAAGAAGTGGGTTGGGCATTAATCCAGAGCGGATGGAGTAGTCTTGCTAGAGCTGGGGGATATAATTTTGCCACAATAGAAGGATTGCACTTCTCAAATACTCCGTAGAATCCGGGCATAGGTTAGTAAGTGGTAGTAGAGCCAAGTTTCAATCCTGGGCAAAGGTAAATGGTGAAGATGCAACAGACTTAAATCAAGAAGGGAGAAGATCACATGGAGGACCCTTCGATAGGGGAGGTAAAGGAATAAGCCACATGCGCACATAACGCTTTGGAAAATCATAGCTCAGAAAGATCACCTAAACAAGAAATATGGGTAGGTCGAATTGATGATAAGGAACAAGACACGAACCTTAAGAAGACTTTTTCGAGTTTGGTTAAACGACTCGATCATTAGCCTTTTGCCAAGAGATGGAGGCATCTCACCTTCCAAATTGCAGTAGTGAGAAGCCCAAGGAGTCGTGGAAGCCATATGACCATAAGGGGAACAAAATGGCTTCGCTGCTAACTGATTGGAACAAAAATTTCAAAGGATACTTCACATAGTCTTTATATGGGCAGTAAGGGCATGGTAATATCACCAGGACATAGAAAAGCTCTAGGGGATAAAATTGGACTTTGTTAGAAACAAGGGGTTAAAAGCATAGGAGAAACACTCAGGTTTACAACTTACACATATGGTATGAATAAATACCTAACAACTTAAGGAACGTCTCGCTAAGAAGCAAGACGGGGTAAGAGTTGTAAACATTTTGCAACCAAAATGAGGTAGGAAAGAAGAAAATTCAGACCTAAGATTGAAGAGGATAAGGAGTAAAATGAGTCGTACTTATTCTTATTGAAACTCATTTCTAGGTTTATAAATAATTTTGACAACCTCAGATCCTTAACTAACGACCACCTGCAATTGGTTTCCTACGGTCAGCTCGGCTCTGATACCAAGCTGTCACGGACCCGGAATTGCATATGATTAGGGAAACGCGAAGTCGCCAAGGACCGAAGGACTCGTCAGCCCGGTGGCACGGTACCTGCGCCGTACGCACCAAGGTAGAACGATCCGACACCCGCTATGTGCGAGCCGGCCGGAAGCGACCAATCTTTCCAAAACCACATACGATTCCATAATCCGGTGAAGAGTCAGAGTCGTTCCCAAATCCTACTACGCCTAGCAAGGTCGGAGGAGCCCGGCGGTTCTACCCACACCCTAACCTAGCTCGGAAGCTAGTGGGTCACTCGAAAGCCCGGTAGAACGCCCACACCCTGCCTGGCCGGCACTGCATCTCAGCCAGCGGGTCACTCAACCAACACCTGCTCGACTTAGTAGAAAATGGTACGGCCTCGGTCCTTCACGGCATACCCATACACTTCATATCATTCACGCATTGTGCAGGGGCAGCCTGGAATAACAACTCAGATATCGTCACAAAGCCCTACAATACGATATTACTAATAACAGTCCATGATGGGACAACATATTACATCAGTCGGTATATCCGAACACATATCCGAGTACGGAGAAGTTTAACAACAGCGGAAACAAAAGGAGTAAGACCCACAGCGGCAACATGTCCGCTGACCAAAAGCTACACCTATCCCACAGATCGAACACTACCGAGGAAAGCAACAATTTCAGGCATCATCGAAATAGTCCTCAACCACCGGCTCACCTGCAAGCTCCAGGAATAACCTGGGTGAGTACGAACGTACTCGCAAGGCTTATTCGTGCTTGATTAAATGTCCTACTCATACTAGTATAATAACAATTAAACATGGATGCTTCTCAGAGTAACAATATACAAGTTAAGAACATAACATTAATAAGGTGAAGTAAAGACCGACTAAACAACAGGTTAACTCAGGACACAACATATCACAACCAGTTTACCACGAGATCAAGTTATCGAATCCAAATCCATTTGGGGCAACCCATGAGTTCAATCCAAATCAATCCATCAAACATCATCCAATCCGATTAGGGCAGCCCCTAACTCCAATCCAAATTAATCCAATCCTCAAAGGTTCATTTTAATCTCTCGAACCACTACCGAAAACTCAACCCCTGCAGGCATAGTGAGTGCATAACAGTTTGAAGGTAGCGAGCCTCCAAAGTGCATGCCTACCCCCAACTATCCCCAGTGTTGGTTCTCGCTAGCGTCCACGTGTGATAAGGGATGGTGACACTCTGGAAAATAGGGTTGGTATGGCGACAAAAACCTTCATACACCTGGGTCGCCGTCATGCATCAATTCACACCAACCGTACCCATTGTGCACGCCCTCGGCTCTCCCAACTCACTTAACAATTTAGTTGAAGAGCTATAAGATGTTCTCGACGTAAGACACATCCTACACATGCTAGTGTACGCACCTTGCAACGATTCAACGATAACAATCATACACATAGCACATATAACAGGGCATACACGAGAGTACAGAAGGTAAAGATGCAACAAGCTCTGCTTGCCTGATTCGGGTTGTTCCTGGTCTTGCGGGGAGCATGCGGGAGAACTCCAAAATACTTGAAACACCGGTAAGAAGTAAGCGACCTCTAAAAAGGGAAAAAGCAATCCTAAGAACTAATTCGAAAAGGACGAAGATGCATGAATGCCAGCGATATGGATGCAACTATGGTGGATTTAAAATAAGGTATACAAGTACATAAATGGGTTGGCGTTCATTCCAGATTCTGGGTTTAGTTTTAGTTGTGATATATCTTAATGGTGGATGAACAACTACATGGATGCATGCATGAAATGCTAGGTTTTCACGCGGATTCTAGGTGAGTTATGATATTGAGCATGTTGGTTTGGCTGTTAAGCTAGATTCTCTAGCATATATGTATTAGGAGTTCGTTGACATTTTCTACGAGTTCTACAAGTTTAATAAAACTTAGCATTTCCTGTCTTCTTCTCGGTAAGGAACATTTGATTAAATATCTATATATCACTTAAAGTATTTCCACTGGGAATGACATGATGACATGAAGAGTCGGGTTGGTATATCCTTTCCTTAGGGTTGCGATGTGGGTTCAATCTGCCGTAACGGGAAAGCTACTTATAATAGTATACTAATTGTGTTAACCCGTGACTAATTATATTAGCGTTAAGTAGTTCACTTGTATTGGTCAAGCTTAACTGCCACTACATGGACTCAGCATACTACAGCCAGAATAGGTTAACTCCTAACTATTCTGTAGATTTTTAATCTGTGCATTCCGTGTGGTTAAGCGGTACACACACACTCCAGGGATACATATACCTGAACGGTCTAGTTAATAATTAAATTAACGTGGAAACAGCATTACGACATGTTGGCTCGAAGGTCAAGCGTAATATCATCCCGTAATTTATCTAGTTAACTCAATTAACATTTTAAGGAAAGGTTCACATCAGAATAACAATGTTACGAGAGTGATTGCCTACAAATGCCTCAACTGGATACCGACGCATCAACCGATGGTTGGGGTAATTATGTTCAACCAGCTATCTGCATGCTGTCGTTAAGGATGCCTTAATCCAGTTTTACCGATGCCAGCGTACTTGTTAGTAACCGAAGCACGACGCTATCTGGACAGTACTTGGTATGAGGTGATTAAGATGACTAGCATTTTGAAACTTTTGGTTCCAGACAGGGAATACAGAGATTAGCCAGTTTGTTAGTTATTTTATTAATCGAATTCGAAAGGGGTATTTTAACCGAATGCATTGATTCACCATAAGGTTGATGAGGATTATTTGTTAGTCAAGCCATCATAGAATGATCAGTAACGTGTGGCGAGGTCAGACTCGATACATGTTCAAAGATTAGTGTCTGATAGCTTAACAGTTGAGGTTAGGGAGGTGCCACTAATTAACATTTTAGAGTTAAAATCTTCAACCACTGGTGCTCGAAGAATCTTTAGCCGATGCATCAGTTCATTAAGAGCAGCTTTAACGTGTCTTAACCGAATCCATTAGCTTACGGTTAACTAAGCAACCCGACGATTAGCTAAAACATTTATTGGAGTGAGCAACAGTGGTCAGTGTGTTAAACAGTTAGCAACTAATCAGAGTATAAACAAGATTTGCCGTTTGGGGACATTAGGCAACACCGTTACATTACCGAGAAAAGAAAAGAAAAGGCCGAGCGGAAGCTCACCCCGGTGAGGAAGGACTGGGGCTGGCAGCCGACGCGTGCGGAGGGGCCAACGGCCGGTTGCTGAGGGAAGTCGTGCCCGAGGTTAGCTCCGTGCATGGAAGAGAGCGAGCGTGTTCGCCGTTGGTTGGGGAAGACTCAGCGGAGGACGGCGAGCTCGACTGGGTCCTCGGGAGAGCTCGGGGAGGTCGGCGTGAAGCTCCTCGGCGTTAATGGCGGCGACGGTGGAGGAGGTCCACGGCGGGGGCGCGGCCCAGTGCATGCATGCGGGATGAGAAGGGTCAGCGAGAGAGAGGCGGAGGAGAGGAATCTACAGCGCACATAGACTGGTCCAGGCGCTCACCGAAACTCTAGAAGGAAGGGAAATGGCGGTCGGCCGGAGCTTGGCCGGGCTTGGGGAAGAAACCACCAGGGAGCGGCGGCAAGAGGTGGAGCTCCGGGAGCGGGCCCGACGGCGGCGGCCTGGGGAAAGACCCGAGCAGGGTTGCGCGGCAGCGCAGCAGGGGCTGGTGGCACACCCGGAAACGGCGGGACGAGCGGCCTGGGCGGCGGCGCGCCATGGGGGCTGCTCGGGACGGGCGGGGTGGGTGGTGAGGAAATGGTGGCGGGAGCAGGGGCGGAGGACCCGGGAGGTGGGGTGGCGGCAACGGGGTGGTCGCGGCCGGCTATCCCTGCGGCGGCGGCTCCCGGAGCTACTGGGGGAGGGCCGGCGGCAGGAGGAGGAGCACAGGCGGCGGCGTTGCGGTGGGGAGGGAGCCGTGGCCAAGGACGGGGCGGCTCTTTCTTGGAGAGGTCGGGACAGAGCAGAATTTGGGGAAGAAAAAGGAAGATGGCAGGGGAGAAGGTGGCGTGCGGCAGTGGGGAAAATGGAAGAAAGGCAGGCAGCCTGGGGCACGTGGAGGAGCTAAGCTGCAATGGTGGCCAGGTGTAGAAGAGGAGCTGCCGGTGGGGTCCACTGGACAGGTAAGGTCATTTCCTGGTTTTCTTTCTCTTCTATTTTATTTAGTTCTCTATTTTACACTAACGCTGAATGCAGGCAATTGTTAATAAATTTCCAAGTATTACGGAACTCCAAAGATGACCTCAGAGTATACGTGGTATCCAGGAATTTGTGCAGGCAAATATAATGTATTTTTCACTTTCATTTAGTTGTAGAAGTAAAACAACTCAATCCAGCTTTGGAGTACTAGTGGTTCAACCACGTTCCAAGAATCCATGTTTATGTTTGCAGATAGGACTAACACTTCAATATGGCAGTCCATGAATTTTGTTTTTGTCGTTTAATCACCATATCCCGATTCTGCCCGAAAGAAAATGTTCTCGAGAAATTACTTGGTCAAATAAACAACGAGTTCCAATGACTTGAGCATTTCTTTAGGAAACTCTCATCAAATCTGTAGGACTTATAGAATTATTGGATTGGAGTTCGGTTGGGGTTGGGTTCACCGGTCTATTGTTAAGTTGATATCGGAACATGTTCTTGGGTTTTGATCAGAGTTATGTTTGAACTATCGGTATGCATGCATGTGAGGAAAGGAATCATCTTTGTACTCGATGATCTGCATTGATCTCGCGTATTAATAATAATAGGGTCATTACAGCATCCAGAAAACATAAACGTTCGCAACCGGCTGTGGAGTCGACGACTTGATCCACTCGGGGTAAGGCGAACGGGTCCTTGGGGCATGCTTTGTTTAAGGACGTGTAGTCCACACACATGCGCCAAGTTTTGTTCTTCTTAAGAACCAGGACCGGGTTTGCCAACCAGTCCGGGTGAAGAACTTCCTTGATGAATCCGGCTGCGAGGAGTCGGGCGATTTCTTCTCCGATTGCCTTGCGCCGGTCTTCAGCGAAGCGACGAAGAGCCTGCTTCACTGGCTTCGCATCCTTGGCGACGTTGAGGGAGTGCTCGGCGAACTTCCTTGGAACACCCGGCATGTCAGAAGGCTTCCATGCGAAGATGTTCCAATTCTCACGAAGGAAGTCGACGAGCGCGCCTTCCTATTTAGCCTCAAGGTCTGTCCCGATTTGGACCGTCTTGGACGGATCCTCAGGATGGACCTGGACACGCTTTGTGTCCTTGGCCGACTGGAAGGCGGACTCGGTTGCCGCCTTCTTGCTGGGTGGAGCTTGGTCCGGGTCGACAGACGCCTGGATGTCCTCCAGCTCCTGAGCCGCGATCAGGGACTCGGCTATGTCCGCACTGGCGAGATCACACTCGTTAGAGCGCTCAAAGTCGCCAGTGATGGTGATGACGCCTTTGGGACCCGGCATCTTCAGCTTCAGATATGTATAGCACGGCCTAGCCATGAACTTGGCATAAGCCGGCCGGCCGAAGATCGCATGATATGCGCTCTTGAAGCCGACTACCTCGAAGGTCAATGTCTCGACCCGGAAGTTGTTCGGCTCGCCGAACACAACTTCCAGGGAGATCTGACCCAGAGGCTTGGCACACTTCCCAGGAACTATTCCGTGGAAGGAAGTGTTGCTGGGGCGAAGCTGGGTCTCCGAGACCTGCATCTTCTTCAGGGTGTCCATGAAGATGATGTTGATGCTGGAGCCCCCGTCCATCAGGACCTTGCGGAGCTTGAACCCGCCGACCTGGGGATCCACCACCAAAGGATGCTTGCCGGGTTGAGGGACCCGGTCCGGGTGGTCGAGTCGGCTGAAGCCGACTGGCACCTCGGACCAGTCCAGCCATTGTGGGACAGCCGGCACCGTCGCGTTGACCTCGCGACAGCGCAGCTTCCGACCCCTTTTGGAGTCGGATCCCTGGAAAGATCATGAGTACCCCCCTTTGAGGGGGATACTGCGCAGCGCCGCCGCCTGCGGCGGAGCCTCCTTCTCCGCCGTCTTCCGGCTCGGGCTGCTTCTCCTCCCGGAGGCGCTGCAGAAAGCTGCACTCCCGGGTCGAGTGCCCCGCCTGATAATTGGCGGTGCTGTGAAAAGAGCAGGGCCTGTCGAGGACCTCCTCAAAGGTTAGTTTTGGCGCCTTGCGCTGTTGCCAAGGACGCTCTTTCTTTTGGCCAGCGTCACCGCGCTGGGGGCCACGTTCAGCGGCCGCAACCAGGTCGGCTCCGCTGACTCCCATCTCCGCCAGCTTTCCGCTTCGGGGGCCGACTGTCCGCGCGCTTCCGACCTGAGTCGGCGGGGACTTTCCGGCTCGAAGACTCGGCTTTTGCCTTGCCCTTGTCTTCGTACCGCATCGCCTCCTCTCCCCGTCGCGTACTTTGCTAGCGACTTCCATGAGTCGGCCCATGGTCTGAATGTTAGACCGGGCCAACTTGTGTTTGAGGAGCTCGTATTTGACTCCCTGGGAAAAGCCTGTATGGCCTGCGTCTCGGTGACGTCCTCAATCGAGTTGCGCAGCCGAGTCCAACGCTGTATGTAGTCGCGGACCGACTCGCCCTTCTCCTGGACGCAGAGCCACAGGTCTTGAGCGTTCCCAGGGCGCTTATACGTGCCCTCAAAAGTTCTTGACGAAGGCCTCTTGGAGGTCCCTCCAGTCATAGATGCTATCTTCGGGCAGGCTGTTAAGCCATGCCCGAGCCGACCCTTCCAGCATCAGGGGTAGGCTTCGGAGGGCGACACGCTCGTTGCCTCCTCCTATGTTGCAAGCGACCAAGTAGTCGGCAAGCCAAGTTTCCGGCTTGGCTGTGCCGTCATACTTGTCGACGCCGCTAGCAATCCGGAACCGGTCCGGGAACGGCTCGGACCGAATCCGCCTGCTGAAGCAAAGCGGTCCGGTGGAGGCAGAGCCACCCGGCTGGTTGACCTCGCCAGCGCGTCGTTCGGCCCGCACTCGGGCTGCCCGCCGCCCCTCGATGTCATCGCGAGCATCTCGGGCGTCGTTCGCTCGGTGGGAGCCGGCTTGTCGTCGCTCAGCCTGGAGTCGGTTGATCTCCTGGCGAGCGTCAGGTCGGTTTGTGGACCGACTCGGCTGAGACGATCCAACTGTGGCAGGGGCGACTCGGAGTCCCCCGAAGGCCGACTCCGAGTTGCTTGGGAGGCCAGTCGGTTGCTAACCGACTCAGCCTCATTTTGCTGTTCCACCGCCGTCTTCATCAGCGCGACGACTCGGCGGTGGATTTCTGCCGCAGGGGCCATCTGCCGGAGGCGGCAGTGAGTCGGCCAACGCGGCAGCCGCGAAGAGGTTTTGTGCTGGTGTCTGGAAGACAGGGACACCATCCTGTTCTCGCCCGAAGAGTGGGGCCCGAGTAGCCCGGCTCCTCCGGGCGGCTGAAGAAGATCGCCGGTTCGCGCGACTGCGCGAACCGTGAGGATCATTCGGTTGCCGTTCCCGCTGTTCGAGTGCCGCCCGCTCTTGATCGAGGCGCTCTCGTTCAGCAAGGAGGGCTCGCCGAGAGGCCTCCAAGGCCCTCTCGGCCTCCGATTGTCCGCCAATGGGCGTATGCAGGTGCTCATGTGCCGCCCTTGCCGCTGCGGCAGACGTTCCCGTGCCGTCGGTGGTGCCATCCCCAACCACGTACACCTCTGCCGAGGCGGTATGGCTGTGCGAACTCTCGTCCCCTTCGGATTCGGAATCCAGAAGGGGAAGGAGAGACTCGGCGCCCACCATGGCGACGAACTGGGAGCGTCCTTTGCCCTTGCCTGGAGCAGAAGGAGATCCGGGCCGGAGCTCGGACTTCACTTCCTCCGCGGGGCAGGGACGCGGATCTTGAAGACGCAGCTGGCCGAAGGCATCGGCCACAAAGTGAAGGCTGCCGAAGATGAACTTCGAGCCTTCGGGTGTGCATTTGGTGACATATTGCCGACGATAAGCTTGTCGCCGGTGATTGGAGAAGATCCCGCCCGGATCATGGCTCCAAAGCACGCTGCCCCTACCTGGCGCGCCAACTGTCGCGGGGAATTCGCGGCAATATCCATTTGTAATAGGATTGTCGGGAAGGCGTGTATGGAAGATCTAGGCGGTGCACACAAGAACTTTACCCAGGTTCAGGCTCTCCAAGGATGGAGATAATACCCTACTCCTGCTGAATATATTTGATGATCTTGCGTGAAAAAGAGAGTACAGGAGGTTGAAGATGAAGCTAGTACGTCTAGAGGACAGAGAATGTAGAATCCAGCCCCCTCTGCATGGGAGGGGCTCGGCCTTATATAGGCCTGTACATTAGCCGACTCGGTCACTCGGCTGAGCTACGGTTACTGTCCTAATTAACTGTAATATTTACATCTGGTAACCGTCCGAGTAACGCCAGTCTTCATGCCGGTTGAAACGTATGCCTTGATGAGTTGTAACGCCTGTCTTAATGGCACCCGGACGTTGCACTGTTGCAGGCCTTTCTTGGGCCTTCGTCCGAGTGGGCTTGCCTAAGCTTGTTGGGCCGACCCGTTGTGTTGGGCCTACCCGGATGGGCTCCCCTCATCATCATTCATATCTTTAATTGATAATGTTGAATGGGTTGCCACTAACCACCAAAGGGGAGATTGAAAGAGCATCTAGGCTCCTAAATGGTTTTGATGGCTAATGGTAACCCAAACTGGGATCTAATATTTACATTGAGTGTAAGCAGGAAGATTAGGTTCCAGGAAGAGGTTTCATCTATGAAAGGATGACCATTAAAAGTACAAATGTGTTTTCCCAAGACAAGGAGATAGCTATGCTAGGCAGCTGTGTCACAGCTGTGAAGAAGTTGGTGTTGTGCTAGGAGTTGCAAGCAAGGCGATACTTGCTTCATGCGTCAAGAGCCTTGACTACAGTTGGTGGAAGCTGAAGCCTATATTTGCTAGTTTTCTTGAGTCCTTCGGAAACACCCGTACTACCAAGAGGAATGAAGTTGCAATTACTTTTGGAAGTTCTTATGCTCAATGCTCAGAGTGTTGGACAGTGGCACTGATGCCTTGAGGTCAATGGCCCTGTAACAACAGTTTTGCACAGTGTGAAACTGGGTTGTGCTAGTACACTGCTGTGCTAGTTTCCTAAACCCTAGAGCCGTAGTTACCTGTGTGGCACAGCTGTGTCACAGGTGAACAACCGCTCTATGACTTAGGTACACCTCTGTGCCAAGGGAGAGCTTGAAAATACTAAGGGAACTGCACTGCAATGGTTTGTCTGCTGCGTTAGAAAACTGTTGGAGGTTCTCTCCTGTTATGCATCAGAGTTTGTTGTGTGTGCTGAAGGCATGTAATGTGCCAAGACCAGGCTGAGTAGGGAGTCTACGTCAGTTAGGGTTTCACCTGTGTCAGCCACCGGTGACACAAGTGTCGGTCTGCCTAAAGCCTTGTTATCGTTATGCATTGTGGTTAGCTATGTCACCGGTGCCTGTCACAGGTGACTCACTTAATCCTATGTGGCATGAGTGTAATGGTCGGGTGCCTGCAAACCCTATATATAGGGGACTAGGGGAGGTCTTGGACCTCAACCATTGCCAGCCATTTTCAACCGTTGCAAGCCTCTCATCTCCTGAACAGAAACTAAACTTCTCATGTGTTATTTCAAGAGAGTTAGAGTTTTGAGAAAAGAGCAATGGTTCCTCCAAGTGTTGTTGCTGCAGATTCTGTTACTCTTAGAGTGTCTACTCCTAGACAGGTGTAGGAGTCGCTGGTGATCACCCAAGCTTGTGTGGGTTGGGCCAGACGTTTGTGAAGGTGATCTGTAGTCTACCCGCTGCCAAGCAAAAGGACTTCCACAAGCAAAGGAGCGTGCCTGAAGTTTCAGGTACACGGAGAAAAAGGCACCACAAGTGCCGGCTATCTCTTCGGAGTAGTTTCTCCAACGGAGACGTACCACTCTGCAAGGAGTGGAACTTCGGTGAAAAATCCTCTGTGTCTCTCTCTGTTTGTTTACTTTCAGCACTTACTGTTTGATCACCCGTTAGCTTGATTGTGCTGTTTGTTAGTGCTGTGATACATCTTTTCACCTGTGTTATCTAGCTGTGTCACAGTTGCTCTATAGCTTATCCCTGATCTATGCTAGTTACTTGTTTCACAGTCATCTTTTATATCTGTCTACTTAGGGTTTTAGTACACCTGTGTTAGCTACCTGTGTGTCAGCTATTTGTTAATCTTCATGTCATTTGTTGCCTGAGTAGTCTATCTGTTTCACAGCTAGCTAAACCTTGTTACCTGTTAAGGCTTATGCTTGATAAAACGAAGTTGTTCTTTCAATTTGGCTAGCCTCCTATTCACCTCCCCGACCTAGTTGGCTCTTGCGATCCTTTCAAATGGCCGCTGAACGGAGCTCTTTGGTGAAGCAGATCAAGAGCGCAGCGTTGCCTCCTTCGCCCATCCGCGAGGACCACGCGCACGTGAACATGGAGCTCTCCTGTGCCACAATGGATGCACTGGAGTTCTGCCGCTATGGTGACACCGAGGACAGCTCCTCTGTGCATACAACACCGACCCCATGCACTACTCCGGTGCGTACGTCATTCGGTGTATCCTGCGTAAGAAGTTTCCGCATCATGGATTTCTCATCAAAGCTCACCATGAGCTGGGGCATATCCTCGTCCGCTTCACCTATCCCAACATAAAGCCTGTCTTGCGCCTCCACGCAAAGTACATCCGGTGGGGGTGCCGAGATGGTGAACTTCTTCAAAGTTTCTACTCTCTCCCCTCTGAGGCCGGAACCTCTAGACGAAGATCTCCCTACTGGAGACGATCTAGCTTATGTGTATATGCTTGAACTAGCCTTTTCTTAGGTAATGTAACGAACTAGCCCTTTGTTGTTTTGTGATGTTTGGAAATGTCTTCTTAATCTGTGTTGGAAATGTTTTCTTAATCTGTGTTCAAAATGTCTATTTAATCAATGTTTGAAATGTCTATTTAATCTATGTTCAAAATGTCTATTAATCTGTGTTATTGGAGGTGGTTGGGGCAGAACAACCACAGTGGTCAGATCTAAGCAACCGTGTGTGGATAATGGAATTAACATATATACATGTGGCGGCGCGTGGGCGCTAGGGTTTTTTACTTCGCATCTTCCATTTGCCCTGACCACGGCCACGACCACGAGAAGGAGAAGTGTCGTACTAGTGCAAGGCCAGTCACCAATGCACACGTTCCCGAGCTCCTGACCATGTGCGATGTGGCTAGTCATTGGACATGGCTCGTGGGCAATGACCATGTGTGATGTGGCTAATCATTGCACATGGCACGTAGGTATTGACTGTATGTGATGTGACTGCCTTGAGGGTCAATGTAAGTTCAAGTTGTAAAATTATACGCGACCAGCGGGCCGGTACACAAGGCGTGGGAGATGAGGGGTCACGCCGGTACACGAGGTAGTGGGAGACGAGGGGTCGTGCCGGTTGACGAATTGGTGGGAAACGATGGTTTGCGCGGGGAGACGAGGAGTCGTGCCAGTGTGTCATCAAAAGCAATCTTCTCCCACACATCACCGCCTGTTCTTCCTCTCTTTGATATCTGCCCCCGAACATCACCGCCTCCTCGTCCGAATGGAGCCTGTCGGTAGATCATCCCGCACAGCCGGGAAGGGCAAGAGGGTGTCGTCTTCTCTGTCGCCTCCTTCGTCACTTCCTCCGCCGCCGATCAAGCACGAAGCCGGATGCTCCTCCGACAACTTGGAAGAGCGCCTTTCCCGCGAGACAGTTAAAGCCATTGAGTGTCACTATGGGGACACAGAGGGCACCCTCCTCTGTGCGTACATTGAAGGTGTACAGTACTCCGGCAGCTTCGTCGTCCGCTGTGTGCTGGCCAAGAAGTACCCACGGGCAAAGTTCATCGTGGAAGCACACCATGAGCTGGTGCGATTCCTCGTCTACTGTGCTTCCAGTGGGTCGGAGTGCACCACTCACCACACCATCGTCCGCCGCCTCCATGCGAAGTACATCTGATAGGGTGCCGAGATGGTGAGCTTCTTCATGATCCGTAGGGTCACCCCTTTGGAGCCGAAGCACATGGACGAAGATCACCCGCTCGAGAAATTTTAATTATCTACTTTATTTTATAAATTATGTATATATATCTTAAATATGTCTTTGAAGTTATATATATGTTGAATTTGCTCATATATATATGGAAAGTCACTTATATATATGTTATTCTGTGAATGAATTGTGTGAAATGTGTATTTGGCTGATGAATGAATTCTGTGAATGTGGCTGATGAATTCTGTGAAAAGATTAGTTCCTGTTGTTGTTGCTATTGCATTGCACACGGCCAAACTTTGGCTTTGTGCAATGTGCCCACCATCGCACACGATTCAAATGGAAGACACGTGTGTGATGTGCTAACCAACACACGCGGTTAGAAGATTGGGAGCGTGTGCGATGTGGCTAGTCATTGCATACAGGTATGACAGAAGACCCGTGTGTGATGTGCTCACCAACGCACACGGTTCTTTCCCTACGCCCATGTGCGATGTGGTATCAATGACGCTTTGGTCATTTGACCGTGTGTGGTGATGTAAATATCAGTGACGGGTCATTTTCTGTAGCCGTATGCGATGTCAAATGACTATAAGTAGCTTGATAGACCTAGAGTTGAATCTATCAGTACGATCGAGCGGGTGGTTGGAGGCGGCGGCTCATTGGAGGGGTAGCGCATGGCGGCTCGGCCTAATTCAAGCGGGACGAGGGCTCCTACCGAACCCGAGGCCATAGTGTTTGAGATAATGTCATACTTTAGGGTGCCAACACAATGGAAAAGGTAGGTGAAAGAATGTGCCCTCTCCAAGGCGAAGGCTGCTTTTCGCAATTTTAAGTACGTGTTACACAAAAAGTTTTTGAAGGAGATTCGGTGAACGCCGGCTTTCCTAGCTAGGAGTGAGGCAGGCAAGGCTCTAATTGTGAAGAACAAGCACCCCCATACAATGGGGGTCAAAGGATACTACGAGAAATGGAAGATTTGGGAGAAGGAGGATGAAAACGCACGCCTTTGGGGGGTTGAAGTGTCTTTTCTTGATGTTGCAGGAGATCGGGCAAGAGACTTCTTGAGAGTGAGGTCTTCAACTGATTCCTCAGGTCAGGTTATGTTGCCCGACCCAACTGACCACGAAGTGTACCTATCCATGGTAAGAGCAACTACCTCATTTAGTACTCGGTCTATAGTTACCATATCGTATGACTTATGTACTAATTATAGGTTTTTATTTGCAGAAAGAGCTGAGTGTCCAGGCTTCGTAGGGCTCATTCCTGCCTCGAGGGTCTAATGACATTCTCATGGCCGCTTTGGGAACCAAGGAGCCCTCAGGTCATTGTAGGGTGATAGGGACTAATGTCGGCCATAAGAAGGTCTTCCCACACGACCCCGAGTAGATGCGTGTGAGGAAAAGGGCGAGAGCGGAGTAGGAAAAGGAGCAGATCAAACAAGAGCTACTCGCCCAGTTTGGCGGCATGATGGAGGAAAGGCTGGCAAAAGAAAGAGCTGTGTGGGGAGAAGTACAGACCACAAGTACTGGAACCTCTTGCACACCCAAGCCCTGCTGCACGTAGGAGTGGCTGTGCATTAGCTCCCGATGGGGGTGAAGGCCTTCTTGAGACAGCCAGGTCTCCTGTCGATGACATCATGAGGCCGTCGAAGTGCAAGCTACAAGTGCCAACAGTGCACATGGCTTTTCCCTTGGTGGCAGTGCACGGGATGGTTCATCTGCCGGTTGAGGGAGCTACGATCCATGGTGTACCGATATACTCAGGGTTTGCTAGGTGTACCCTCAATAAAGTAGAGTCTGGCTTCCAGAGCCTCCCGCTTTTTCACATAAGCGAGGATGCGGAACGCCAGACCTTGGGACAGGCGGAGTTGTCATTTGTCCAGTGGCCGAAGAAGGACATACAATTTCTGCAGTTCACATCGCCACTGCCTACTGCTTCGCCACCTTTGGGACCAGCATCTGAGCCGCTCTTCTCACCATAGGTCCTCTTGAGCATGCGGTCTGAGCTGCCTTCGAACCCACCACCTCAAGACTCACCAAGGCCAGCGCTGGTGCTTCCGACACCCCCAATTCTTGAATTACCACCACCGCCTCTCCCCCCATTAAGAAGAAGAGCACGAGATGGCCGCCAAAAGGCAAGGGCAAGGCCAAGGCCAAGGCCATAGCCAAGGGCAAGGGGTGGGAGATGGGGTTAAGCGATGAAGAATTCGACCAAATGTTCCCCCAGCGGAACAAGCACGCAAGTACAAGGAAGGTTAGACCCATTGCTACTCCCCTGAGACTTGGCGGCGGTAGGTTTGCTTTGCCGAAAGCTCCATGACCACTATATAAAACTATATAAAGCAGATGAGTCGAGCATTCCCGTGTTCTTAAAGAAGGAGAATTTCCTTCATGATTTAGATAAGTATTGCACGGTGGACTTCGAGGACTTATTCCTCCTCTTCAACCTGGGTATAATCAATGCCTCCCTCATGAGGTGCTTCACATTGTAAGTATTTTACAATGAAATTCCACATTCAAGAAACTTTCTTTTGTTTCCTAAATGATAACTCTTTTCTTTGCTATGCTTAGGCAAATAATGACCGAATGGAAAATCTAGAAAGAACCGGTGGGTTTCTTGGACCCACAGTTGGTCTCGCAGCAACAAATTGAGGGGATTAAGGAAAGGGTCTTCAATTATGTTGGCGAGGCGTTGATGGCTCAACAGAACAAATCTTTCATTCTACTTCCATACAATCAGTAGTGTGTATTTATACATTACTTGTACCTCCATTGTCATCATTCCACATGGGTTTTGATTTCTTTATTTGCAGACAACATTCGATCTTAATTACCATCATATCTAAATGGAGCAAAGCCGTCCACCTTAATTCCCTCCTTCGGTCACCTCGTGACTACTCGGGAATTTGCAATTTCTTGGACAGTGCTTTACATCAAGCGTGTAAGGACATGCCACACCAAAGGGAAACCCGTCAGTCTTGCAACACGTGACCAACATCGTTGGGGTACCAATTGGTACAACATTCCTCCTAAATGCTGAGTAATGCTAATTGATGCCCAAATTGATGCCGTAATTCCTCAACAACTTTTCAATGCAATCAACAGCCACCTGAAACGAACCTTTGTGCTTTCTATGTTTGTAAGCAAATGATGAGGGTCATCCCGAGTTCACGGACAAAAGACACTACTAGCCTCCCTATGGTTAGTATCTATATGAGATTCTCTAGATTTGACTTTTTACCTATATGCACCCAAATCTGAATGTAATTACTTTGTGCAGATTTTGAATTCGATGGACAAAAGAGCATGAGCCATACCGAGATTGCCGAAGTTAGGGGGCTGTTTGCCCACTTCTTCGTCTACCAAGTCATAGTAGAAACTGGATAATTCAGATTGCCTTGATTGTAAGATCTTTCTTTTCTTTGTGTTCATGGATGAAAGCTGTGTATAGCTGATGAGTATTATGTGAATGTGGCTGATGAATTCTGTGAAATGATATTGTTGCCTGATAAATTCCTGTTGTTGTCCGCACATGGTTCGGACGGAAGACCCGTGTGTGAAGTGCTCACTAACGCACATGTTCCTGAGCAACGTGACCTTGTGCGATTTGGATAGCTATTGCACATGAACGGTGTTATACAATTGGACCATGTGCGATGTGGAAGCTCATCGCACATGGTTGTACAATTGGATCGTGTGCGATATGGCGCACATTGCACATGGTCCTGATAGCTCAGCCATATGCGATGTGGCTGTCATCGCATACGTGTCTGGACCCATGTGTGATGTTGAAAGAGCATCTAGGCCCCTAAATAGTTTTGATGGTTAATGGCAACCTAAACTGGAATCTAATGTTTACAATGAGTGTAAGCCGGATAAATAGGTTCCATGAAAAGGATTTATCCAGAAAAGGATGGCCACCCAAAAGTACAAATGTGGTTTCCAGGACAAGGAGATAGCTACGCTAGGCAGCCGTGCCACAGCTGTGAAGAAGCTGGTGTTGTGCAAGGAGTTGCAAGCAAGGTGATGGTGACTTGGTGCGTCAAGGGCCATGACTACAGTGGGTGGAAATTGAAGCCTAGGTTTGCTAGTTTTCTTGAGTCCTTAGGAAACACCTGTACTATCAAGAGGGATGAAGTAGCAATGATTTTTGGACAGCGGCACTGATGCCTTGAGGTCAGTGGCCCTGTAACAACAGTTTTGCACAAGTGTGAAAGTGGGATTGTGCTAGCACACTGCTGTGCTAGCTTTCTAAAACCCTAGAGCCAAAGTTACCTGTGTGGCACAGCTGTGTCACAGGTGAACAACCGTTCTATGACTCAGGTACATCTCTGTGCCAGGGGAGAGCTTGTAAATGCTAAGAGAACTGCACGGCGATAGTCTGTCTGCCGAGTCAGAAGACTGTTGGAGGTTCTCTCCTGAGTAGGCATCAGAGTTAGTATGTGCGCTGAGGGCATGTAATGTGCCAGGACCGGGCTGAGTAGTGAGGCTACGTCAGTTAGGGTTTTACCTGTGTCAGCCTCTGGTGACACAGGTGTCGGTCTGCCTGAGCCGGTTACTATTGTGCGTTGTGATTAGCTGTGTCACCGGAGTCTGTCACTGGTAAGTCACTTAATCCTACGTGGCATGAGTGTAACGATCAGGTGCCTGTGGACTCTATATATAGGGGACCAGGGGAGGTCTTAGACCTCAACCATTGCAAAAAGCTCTGCAATCCATTTTGGCCGTTGCAAACCTCTTTTCTCCGGAACAGAAGCAAATCTTCCTAAGTCTTAGTTCAAGTGAGAGTTAGAGCTTTGAGCTGAGAGCACTGGTTCCTCCAAGAGTTGTTGTTGCAGATTCTTTCTTGGAGTGTCTACTCCTAGACATGCGTAGGAGTTGCTGTGACCACCCAAACTTGTGTGGGCTGATACAGTAGCCTGTGAAGGTGATCTGAAGTCTACCTGCTGCAAGGTGAAAAGACTTCCACAAGCAAGAGAAAGAGACCTGAAAACTCAGGTACTCGGAGAATAAGCACGATTTAGTGCTGGCCATTTCTTCGGAGTAGCCTCTCCAACGGAGACGTACCATCTCTGAAAAGAGTGGAAATTTCGATGAAAAATTCCTTGTCTCTCTGAGTACTTTCCTTTATGTACTTACTTGCTCATCTGATTTGCATGCTTGTGTGATCCACTGTTATATATAACCTAGCTGCAACCCTATCTCATTGCCTGTGTTAATCTAGCTGTGTCACAGTTGTGTTATTGCTTATCTCATATCGGTGCCAGTTACTTGTTACACAGCTATCTACCATATACATCTGTTTAGGGTTTTCAGCTTACCTGTGTTAGCCACCTGTGTGACAGCTATGTGTTAAGTTACATATCAAATACTGCCTGAGTAGTTAACTTGTTACACAGCTAGCAAAACCTTTCAACCAGTTAAGTCCTTAAACTTGATAAACTGAAGTAATTGCTTAAAATTGATTAGCCTCCTATTCAACCCCCTCTAGTCGGCACGTACGATAATTTCAATTGGTATCAGAGCTTGGTTGCTCTTTGAATTGGCCTAGCAGCCAAAGTTTAAAGGATGTCGGGCTATGAGGGTAAAATCCCTATCTTTGATGGAACTAACTATGCATTCTAGAAAAGAAAGATGCAAATGCATCTTATCGCCATAGACCCAGATGTTTGGGAGGTTGTGAATACAGGTTACAGGTTGGAAGACACCATAATACCAAGCATATCAATGATAAGAGAAATATCCAGAATAATGCAAGAGCTGCTATAGCTATATTCATGGGACTTCAAGAACATGATTTCAACAGGGTCAGCACCATGGACTCTGCCAAGGAAATCTGGGACACTTTAGAGTAGATCTAATGAGGGCAATAACATTCTAAAGAAGTCCAAGAGAAGCCTACTGGAATCAAAGCTGTAAAGATTTGAGTATGAACATGGTGAAGACATAAATTCCCTGTTCTCAAGACTCACCATCATCACAAATCAGCTAAGAGCACTTGGATCAAACCGAGTTGATGATGAAGATGTGATCAAGAAGTTTCTGTCAGTGCTGCCAAAGCCCTACAGAACTCTTGTACTGATACTAAAAGAGAAGGACGGCTTTGATTAGATGAAGCCCACAGAAGTGTTAGGAAGGATATTAACACATGAAATGGAGATCAAACAGGAAAGCAAGCACAGCTATCCTACTCACTCAAGAAGAATATTGCATTGAAGACTACTGCCTCAGTTTCACAACCTAAAAGCGAAGGTATATAAGACCTGGATGAGGAGATGACCAGTGGAGAAGAAACTGAGCTGAATCTGCTCACAAGAAACTTCAGAAAATTCTATAGGAAGAAGAGGCAGTTTGGCTCCAGTGACAGACTCAAAGGCAAGAAGCTGATCAAGGATAACAAATATTTTGAGTGTGGTAAAGAATGTCATTTTGCTGCTGACTGTCCAGCCAAGAAGAAGGATAACAACCAATACAAGAAGAAGAAAGACTTCCATGGGAGGAAGAAGACCTTCAACAACAAGCATCCAACTTATGCCAAGAATAAAGCTACTGCAAGAGCATATGTTGGACAAGCTTGGATATCTGATTATTCAGGGTCAGAGGAAGAATCTGAAGAGGAAGGAGAAGTTGCAAGCATTGCCATCAGCATGACTGATGTGTCCAGCTGTGACACAGCCAGGTCACACAGCTCCTACATCAATGCCAAGGCTGATCAGTTGTCATCCACCTCTGCTCCTCTTTGCCTCATGGCCAAAGAATCAAAGGTACTTACTGAAAATGATTTTCTTGATTATGCTGAACTAATGGGTATCTTGGAAAGAACAGATAAGGCTTATGGCAAGGAGAGGAAGGAGAATATATCTCTAAGGAATAAGCTTAGAGAGCTCAGAGAAACCTGCGATGAGCTTATGGATGACAGGGAGAACCTCAGGCTGGATCAGGAGAACCTAGAAATTGCTCATGACAAGCTTAAGCTGGCTCATGAGTTTCTTCTCAGGGAGTATGAGGAACTGAAGGCAAAGCATGCTAAATGCATTGATGATACTAACTCTCCTGTTGCTTCTGATATTATATCCTTGCCTGCTTTTGCAACTGTTGAGACATGCTTAAATTGTGCTACTCGCATAAATGTCCTAACATCCACAGGTGTTGTAACTGATAATTCCAATGAGGCTTCAATCTCTATTGCAACTAACTCTGTGGATGCAGCTGAGCACAACAAGCTCAAGGAGGAGCTTGAAGAAATTAAGAGGCCAATGAGGAAAGATCTTTGCACTGCCAACATTGGCATGCAAAATTATCAGATTATTAGAGCTGAGATGCTCAAGAAAAACAATAGCCAGAAGGGTCTGGGTTATACTCCTGTCATGAACAAAGATAAATAAACTGCCTGCTATCACTAACCCTAATCTTGCCGCTACATTTGTGAGACAGGCAGGTACAAATGACAACAACTTTGTTGGTTACAAGCAGAAAAATAGAAATGTGGTGAACATTCCATCTAACCCATTCTATGTTCTGCAAAAGGACAGGAAAGGCAAGATAGTGGCCAAGTATGTGGGTTGCAGCACCTGAGAAAATGGTCACCTGCTATCTGGGTACCTAAGGCTATTGTTGCCTGTGTCACTGGTACTCCACACAGCTGTGGAAATTCAAGTGTCACAGGTGGCTTGCACTGTTCACTAACTCTTATGCCAAAGGTTGCAGGTGATAATCAGCCAAAGAGGATTCATGTCATATCATCCATTGCTAAGGCCTTGAAATCTAGAAGCAAACTTGCTAATTCTATTACTGCTGTCTCTGCTTATGACAAAGCTACTAAGGGAACCAAACAAGTTTGGGTCCTTAAGTCTCATAACTAATCTTGTAGGACACTGTCTCCAATAGAACTGATTGGGTTGTGGATAGTGGATGTACAAAACATATGACTAGAGGCAGGGAGGAGTTTGTAGAGATCACCAATGAGAATCTACCAAGCAAATATGTGATCTATGCAGACAACTCCAAGGAAAGGGTAAATGACATTGGTAAAGTTGCCATATCTGAACATCACTCATTATCAAATGTTATGCTTGTGGATCAGATAGGCTATAGTCTAATGTCTGTGTCACAACTGTGCGACATAGGTATGAAAGTCACTTTCTATCCTGATGAGGTTATAGCCTCTAAACTATCTGATGATTCACAAGTGTTCAAAGGTTGCAGGTCTGAAAAATTGTGCATTGTTAACTTCAATGAACAGTCTGTAGCAGCTCCATGGTGCCTCATAGCCAAGACCAGTGTTAGCTGGCTGTGGCACAGGTGGCTAGGACATGCAGGGATGAAGCTTCTCAACAAGCTGAGCAAACATGACTATTCATAGGCTTGGAGAAGGTGAAGTTTGAAAAGGATAAATCCTGCAGTTCATGTCAAGCCGACAAACAAGTTGGAGCTGCCCATCGTCCCAAGACCATCATGACCACCACCACTCCTTTTGAGCTCATACACATTGACCTATTTGGTCCTACTACATATGAGGGCTTGGGAGGTAACAAGTATGGTTTTGTCATTGTAGATGATTTTTCTCGCTATACTTGGGTGTTTTTTGAAGGAAAAGACACAGGTTTACAAGAAATTCAAGCATCTCATAGTCAGAGTGCAAAATGAGTGGAAAGTAAATTTGGTCAAGATTAGGAGTGACAATGGGAGTGCATTCAAGAATTTCAAGGTGGAGGCATTTCTGGACAAGCATGGAATCAAGCATGAATTCTCAAGTCCATATGCTCCATAGCAAAATGGTGCGGTGGAAAGGAAGAACAGAACATTGATAGAGATGGCAAGGACACTACTCAATGAGTACAAGACTTCACCAAGATTTTGGGCTGAAGTTGTCAACACTGCCTGCCACTCCATCAACAGGCTATATCTACATCCACTACTCAAGAAGACACCATATGAGCTGCTTACCAACTCCAAGCCAACTGTCTCATACTTCAGTGTATTCGGTTGTAAGTGCTACATACTTAGAAAAGGCAAACGCCTATCTAAGTTTGAACCTAAATTTGATGTTGGTATTTTCCTTGGTTATTCCATTAACTCCCATGCCTATAGAGTTTTTAACACCTCCACAAAGGTTGTTGAAGAATCTATAGATGTGGACTTTGATAAATCTTATGACTCCCAAGGAGAGCAAGTTGCTAATGATGTAGGGAGCAAGGATATTCTCAAGAAATCCACTGGTGAGATTAGACCTACTGTCAAGGAGAAATCTGCCTCACAAAGTATTCATGAACCACCTACTCCACCACTACGTAAAGACGCTGGAGAGCAAGACATTGAGTTCGAGTACAACCCAGCCAATGATCAACTGGATACAGAGGACCTGTCTCGGCCAGCTGTCTCGCAGAAAGAACCAGCTGTGTCACATGCAACACCAATAGCTGTGACACAGGTGGTTGACCTCGAACCCCTTGTGATCAGCAGGCTGGAGAAGGATCATCCTATTGACCAAATCATTGGTGCCATTATTAGGGGAGTGACTACTCGTTCTCGTATTGCAAATTTCTGTGAACATTACTCTTTTGTCTCCAGTGTTGAACCCAGGACTGTAAATGAAGCTCTCAAGGATGCTGAGTGGATAAATGCCATGCATGAAGAGCTGAACCAGTTTGAAAGAAATCAAGTCTGGTCCTTGGTGGAAAGACCCCATGACCACAATGTCATTGGGACCAAATGGGTCTTCAGGAACAAAAAAGATACAAATGGACTAGTGGTGAGGAACAAAGCGAGACTAGTTGCCCAAGGCTTCACTCAAGTGGAAAGTCTGGACTCTGGTGAAATATTTGCTCTTGTAGCAAGACTTGAAGCCATCAGGATTCTACTTGCATATGCTACTCATCATAACATCAAGCTCTACCAAATGGCACTACTAGATTTTCGCTAATCTATGATGAACCGTATTTGTCACAGAAGAACGACAATTCATCATTAAGCATCTTCTGTGACGAATTTATGATGAAAACTCATTCGTCATGTATGTCGCGTCATAGATGTACCTTCATGACGAAAGGACAATTTTTGTCATAGAACTGAACACATCCGTGATGAAACACGCTTCGTCATGGAACGGAAACACTTCTATGACGAAATATTTCGTCATGCAGGTAGCTCGAGAACGTCATAAATAGGGATAATTTTTGTCATAAAACAGCTTTCCGACACGACTGTTTCTGACGTGGCAGCCTACGTGGCATTTTTTGTGACGTGGATGCCACGTCACCAACTGATGTGGCTGTGCTCCCACGTGGTGTCCACGTCATCGTCCGAGTGGCATCCGATGTGTCATGCTATAGCCCAGCTCATGGCCCAACAAAATTTGGGCCGAGTCCGCCTTCAAAGTCCAAACTCAGCCCAACCTATTATGGGCTAAGCCTGCTTGGCCCAGCTGTTTGTGGGCCAAGCCTAATTTTCCTAGCCAATCGCTTTTGGGCCGAACCCATTTTGCTGGCCCTTTTGATTTTTACCCAGTCCAGACTAGTGTCTATTTAAAAATTCATCACAGTAATTTGGCAGCCCAGCCCAACATCTAATTCGTCATAGTCCATCATCACTTGTGCCCACTGTTTGTAACTTTTTTTACAGTATTCAATAACAAAAAACTAAGACCAAATTTGCATTTCAGATAGAAACACAGAAACAAAAACACAGCAAAATATCGTTCATCACATATACAGACAACAAGTTCCATCTCATTTCTAACTCCCACACATCCAAAGTTCACATGCGAAGCGACGTCACCTCTTGAGCTATTCTTAGAGACTGACTGAAGGCCCACATTCTGAAGAATTTGGTTGTTCGATATACTTAGTGAGAACTTTAGAAACAGCTGTAGTAGCAGACTTTGGTTCTTAACCACGGTTAATCCATGACGGCTTGCATATCAACCTGGCATTTGAAAGATCACATGAGAAGTAAAATGCTGAACATAAGAGAAATAATGATAAAGGAATGGTAGTGTATACAGCACGGCTACCTCTCTAGTATCAGAGTTTACAAATAAACGTAAGATGGAAATACTTATACATCAATCAGAAGTTTGCATTAGTAGCAAGTTGGCTGGCATAGAATTGGTCATGCTAGCTGACATGTTTAGTGCTGTACTCTACAACCTCTAACACTCTTAAAGTCAAATTTAGTGCTGATCTTCAATACAAATATTTCCCCAACTCATGAATTTCCCAATCGGCCGATGCCATGCAGTATCAGTTTTATTTTTTTAAAGAATATCAGTTCATGTGACCTGAAACTAGAAAATCTATTCATGTGTTGTACTAGCCAAACAAGCTAAACCGTTTCAGAGAAAATGACGTTGCAATCAACCGAGAAGCATCCAGTACACACAAGAAAATTGTTGTAGTACTAGTAGTAGCAGAGAGAAAGAGGGAGAGCAAGTACAGAACATGATTATAATGTTTCACTCAAAATCTGGCACATGGGATATTCATGGCAACAAAGAGCAGCATATGTTAGCCAGGTACATGTCCATATGGTCAAGACACATTTCCATTCTCTCCTCGATGCCAAGTAGTAGGATCTAAATTTTTAAACTACAGACTGCAGCATACAAAGTTCAATTTTGTGAGCAATAAGATAGAGAGTAACAAATCTGACATTAACTAGTATAAGTAAATAGCTCTTAGAATTTTTTTCCTTCACAACTAGGATAAACCATTATATTGCTTGAATGGAAGAAAACAAGACAAATTACTTGCTAGAATTAACAATCGATCCAGAAAGCTAATTTAATAGAGATGAAAATGACTATCTGCGGAAGGACATTATTATTTTTCATCACAATGGAGATGGAGATCTTTAAATGAGAGCTGTGACACAAAGCATTCAAGCAACATTTCGAGGATTGGAACAACACCCTAAATTCTAGAAGGCAAGCCTCAGCTATTACAGATTCTGATACAAATTCTGAACTGCAAGAAGCTATCATCTAATCATGAATTATATAAAGTAAATGCAACAGTCAGCAATTTCATAGATGATTATGATGTCCTAATATCATACAAGTCATTGATAAAAAAAATTAAAGTGCAGAAATAATTGGCTAGAGCTTTGGATTTGAACCTGAGGCAAGATATTTGCTCTTTCAATCTAACAAGCTCAGGTTGCTGAAGAGGACACAAATTAGGATCTAATTAACATGTCCAGTTCATCAAGTTCAACGATATCGGTACATCACTCTAAATTCTACAAGGCAAGCCTTGTTTCAGCTATTACAGGTTTCGATACAGATTCTATACTGCAAGAAGCTATCATTTAATGCAGCATTCAGCAATTTCAAAGGCACTTACCTTCTTGTCAATATCAAGCTTTTTCTTGGCCATACTCTTCTCACATAAGGTCATTTTCTTGAGAAATGCACTTTGCTCCTTCTTTTTTGCAGCAAGTTCATGGTCAGAGGATTGATTCTCTTCCTGCACTTGCTGAAGAGACTGCCTCTCCTCCTCAAGCTCAGCTTCTATTTGCTCCATGTCTTTTTCAATGGTATAGAGTTGCCATAGGAGATGCTCCGTTTTCAATAGTTTCTGGAAACAAGCAAGGACATAGTATGCATATAATGTGAATATTAGATAGAGTAAGCAACGCAAACTTAAGATTTTTCAGGACAGAAGAAATGTGCGTAAGAAATGTACCAGGTCCTCCTGTAAACAAAGATGCTTCTCTGGCTCCTCCTTTTGCGCCTTCTTCTGCTTCCTCTCCATGATGATGGTCCTTTTCTCTTGATAGACAAGTGCAGATTTCTCTTCGGCCCTGACTTTCTGGTCCTCCATCTCGTCATACTCCCTCTTGAGCTCGTCAGAGCCGGCGATCTGCTCCAGAAGTGCGGTGAGCTCCTTGGGATTCTTGGAGGCAATGGATTCCACATCACCCTGCAGCGCAAATGCTCATGTCACATCTCCAGAATTATCATTACTATGGAGCAGGGTCATCTAAGAAAGGTTTTGCTAATCAAGGAGGAGGAAGAATTAGGGCGAGAGAAGGAACCTGGAAGACGAGGAAGTTGCGGGCCTTAACGAGGATGCCGAGGGATCTGAGCTTGGCATTGTAGTCATCCCAGGTGACCTGCCGGCCGTCAATGCGGTACTCGCTGCCGCCAGTGCCGGTGATGGATGGATGGCGGCCTCACATCCGCCGCGAATTGGTGGCAGCGCGGCGGAGCTCCTCCACGGCCAACGCCCTTCAGTCGCAGTTGAATGGATGGAGGGCGCCGGTGATGGATGGAGGGCACCGAGCGTGGCCGGGACCACGGTGGCGGCCACGCGCAGCCATTGCCCGAGCGTCTCCGAGCGGGTCTCCGGCAAGAAGAGCTCGTCGACCTTCTTGGCAAGCGCAGAGAGGAGTCCGGGGAAGAAGGCCCAGAGCTCTAGGGCATGATTGGGGATGGTAGGGGAGGTGATGAGGACATCTCCCACACTATCATCCAAGGACCAATCACCCGTTCCCGTGCCCGACGACTTAATCATGAGGTGCGTTCGTTTCTTGCTATCCATAATTATGTGGCTAAGGATGGGATGCTACTTAATGGTGATATTTTGATTCTTAGGAACATGGGAGAAGCACCACTGGACCAGCCACAAGAGGATGAGGCGCCACCCCAAGCCAAGACGGACTCCACTTCAACTTCGAATTCGGTTCGGTTTTCAGCAGACAGCACCTACATAAATGGGGCATAACTTTCTCATACGGAGTCCGATTGAAGAGTTCTTGTATGCGTTGGAAAGATAACAACGACACCTTTCCAATGGATCTGATGCCATGTTATGAATAATTACAGAGACATTGAAATTGTCAGAACAAGTCGTCAGGTGCTGTGACACCGTTTTGGGCCACTTCGGGCCTTGTTTTCGTTTCGGGTTTTAAGCCCAGGTTTAGGGTGAAACTCTCAGAAGCCCTAGGTATAAATACTTGGTAGCTGTCATTGTTTAGGGGGGGTTTTGCTTAGAATTATTCTGCCATCGCAGTCTCGCTGATTTCATCAGTTTGTAGAACCCCACTTCGAGTAATCAAACAATCATCTCGTTTGTGAGATTGCTTCTACTGTGTTCTTGCTTGTGTTCTCGATTCGCATGCAGGGATAAGCCTTCTTGGCGAGGTCAACCGCGTGCGCGCGTGGTTGATAACCAATGGAGCCGTGGTGTAGCGATCACAGGGTTCGGATCAGTTCTGATTGGAAGCCGGATCGTCAACGTCGAGTTCTCCACAATCGTGGTTATCCCTTCCTGACGGAAGATCAGGCACCCCCGTGCGCATCAGGAGGTGACTAGGGCATGGTGGTGCATCTGATTTGGGGGAGAATGTGCAGCTGATTTGGGGAAGCGTAGGGAAAGAGGGCTGGTAACCCTATACGAGCATGTGAGACATTTACAAAAATGCCCTCTCTGGGGCAGTAGTAGTTGTATGATTTGTTCAGACAAACTGGAGATTTCGCACATGGGGTGGAGTTGGCGCGCCAAACCAAATGTTTTGGCGGTGGTTTGCGCGGGCAGAGCGAAAAATTTCGTTACACTTGCCACCTGTTCCCAATAAATACCAGAAAATCAAATAGAGCTCCAACAAATATCAAATCAACTCTAAAAAGTCTAGAATAAATTTAGGGTGCATATTTTAATATGTCGAAGCCAAATAAAATATTTCCATCCAAATGTTGATGTTTAGATTAATCATATTAAATCCAAAAGAATTAGGAAGATTTCTGATTAAGCTTTAATTAATTCCATTCTATCGCTCCCGATCAATAATCCAACAAACCTCCTTTCTTTCTCTCCTTACCTCCAAACCCTGGGATGTCCAACTCTCGACCCTCAACTTTCTCTTTTCAACTCTCTCCATCCATCTTAAGTATATATATACAAGACATATATGCCTGAGCTGTTCCCGTGTAAACCCTAATACGCCATCTTATATACATATATACCGTACTTGCTGAGTGATTTTACTCACACTTGTGTTTATTTGATTCTTAGGTACTAAAAGATCACGACACGCATGGGAGTTGGGAGTAGATCACCTTCAAATGGATACCTCACATATTCTTCACTTGCTAGATCCTTTAACCAAGAGGTAGTAGCATAGTTTCAGAGTCATGTCATTGTTAATGCTAGTTCGAGTCTTTTTTATATCTACAGAACTGCTTAGTACGAGCTTGTGGTTGCTCAAGTCTTTATGGACTGTGATGCGTAGTATGGGGTTGTGCGAATGCGTCTAACGAAAGACATACATCTTACACTCGAATAATGTGGTTTTACTTAGAGTTTTAGAATTGCATGCGTCAAATGTGGCGTGTGCTCTCTCGCATGCCATCGACCATACCTGATCATGACACGTGGTCCCATACATGACAAGTAGGTCCAACTAATTTGACATGTGGGCCAACAACCTTGATATGTGGAACTAGAGCATATGCAGTTTGAATTGCCTATTTGAATTTTCTTGTGAAGATAACGATTTCATAAAATTAATATAGAGTTGAAATCAATTTCAACTGCTCAACATATTTTATTTGGCCCCCTAAATTTTTTTCATAATTTTCAGAAGTTATTTAGTGTTTATTTGAACTACATTAGAATTTATATCGATTCTTGTTAATTCAAATATTATGAAATCATTTTAATTTTCTCTCTCAACTATTTGGGCCATGGAGGCATCTGTATATGTGCTAAATAAAACAAAGTGTGATGAGCAATTAGTATTCTTTGAGTAATGCAATGGAAAGGCAAAGTACTCATATGCGTGAGGTCTTGGGTTCAAACCCCAGAGGGCACAATTTTTTTCCTAGGTCCAACACAACTTATTTTTCTTATATATTATAGGTAAACTCTCTGACTTGTACAACATCTTTTCACTAGCCCAGTGGCAAGACGAGGAGTCCACACTCTAAAGGTCTCGGGTTCGAGCTCTAGACACCACAATTTTTTGGCTGATTTTATTCAGACCGGCCCAAGAGGGAGGCGGGGCTCGGGCTGGGTTGGCCCAAGAGGAGGGGGCGGCCCAGGAGAGAAGGGGAGAGGAGGAGGCCGAGATGGGCCAACGGGGAGAGCAGGCCGGCGGGTGGGCTGAGCCCGGGCAGGGCCCAAGAGGGAGAGAAACGGGCCTTTTGGCCCAGGTTTCAGAAAAAAAGAAAAAACATATTTTTAAATAAAATAAATTTAGAAAATCCAAAAGAGCCCTTTAAAAATACCGAATGCTTCCCGAAAATTCTAGAAAAATTTCAATAAATCAAATTGAGCATAAGGAACCCAATAAAAATATTTTTAAAGTAAATTTTCAAATGATGATCAAATTAAAAATCAAAAACTCTCTTTTTGCTCTCAAATTAATTCAAGGTTAAAATCCAATTAAAATACATTTCATATATACTTGTTTGTTTAGTGGTACTGTCATGTTCTATTTAATTATTCATTTAATAACATATCATTTGTTCATGGACATATCATAGATGAATATTTCTAATTGTATTGATTTCATATTTATTGGCTATATTAGATTTTCTGGTATTTTTTAAAAAGAAGGAAAAGCCTTTTCCTTTCTCTTCTAATTTTCTAGCTCGACAACCGTGGCTACCAGCACCTTCCTCTATTTTTCCTTTTCCCTTCATTGTTCTGCTATATATAGCACAATACTAGCTTAATTGGTGCAGCAACGATTTATGACGAAGCTCATTCGTCATAGGTGCAGCGACGATGTATGACACTCCTCTTTTCATCACAAAAGCGTCATCCAAACATGTCTACGTAGGCTAAATAATATCTATGATGATTTGTGTAGTCGTTTCATGACGAAATATTTACTTTCGTCATAAATTTCAGGGGGTTGGGGTCCGTCACATAACATCCATGACGATTCAGATATTTTCGTCATAAATATGACACTTTTTATGACAAATTTGAACAATGTCACGAGGTAAACATCATAGATCAGTGAATTTCTAGTAGTGTGGATGTGAAGTCAGCCTTCCTAAATGGTAAACTTTCTGAACTAGTATATGTTGAGTAGCCACCTGGTTTTGAAGATGCTAAGAAACCACATCATGTCTACAAATTGCACAAAACACTTTATGGTATAAAACAAGCTCCTAGGGCATGGTATGATATATTGAAAAAATTTCTGATCAAAAATAAATTTATAATGGGCTTAGTAGACACAACTCTATTCACTAAGAAAAGTGGAAATGACTTATTTGTATGCCAAATTTATGTCAATGACATAATATTTGATAGTACTAACCATTCAATGAGTGATGAGTTTAGCAAGATGATGACCAAGAGGTTTGAGATGTCTTTGGATGGAGAACTCAAGTACTTCCTAGGACTTCAAATCAAGCAACTGAGGGAAGGGACATTTATCTCACAAGAAAAGTTCACCAAGGACATCATCACCAAGTTTGGCATGAAGGATGCAAAGCCTATTCACACCCGCATGTAAACTAATGGTCATCTGGACTTAAACATTGAAGGTAAATCTGTTGATGAGAAAGAATTTAGATCCATGATAGGTTATTTGTTATATGTATATGCATCTAGACCAGATATTATGTTGAGTGTATGCATGTGTGCTAGATTCCAAGCTAACCCTAAGGACTGTCACAGTGTGGCAGTACGCAGGATTCTGAGATATTTAATTCAAACTTCAGGGTTTGGTTTGTATTACCTCAAATGTGCAAATTTTGAGCTAGTTGGCTATTCTGATAGTGACTATGCAGGGTGTAAGGTTGACCAAAAAGTACCTTTAGGTACTTGTCAATTCCTAGGGTACTCCTTGGTGTCCTGGTCATCCAAGAAACAAAACTCAGTAGCCCTCTCAACTGCAGAAGCTGAGTATATAGCTGCTTGTAGTTGTTGTGCTCAATTATTATGGATGAGGCAGACGTTGAAAGATTTCAACATATCTTTTAATCAAGTACCCCTCTTCTGTGATAATGAAAGTGCAATTAAGTTAGCCAACAACCCAGTACACCACCAAAGATCCAAACACATTGAAGTGAGACAACACTTCCTTAGAGATCATGTGGAGAAAGGAGATATATAGCTATGCCATGTAAGGACTGAAAAAACAATTAGCTGATATTTTCACCAAGCCTTTAGATGAGACTAGGTTCTGTGCTCTGAGGAGTGAATTGAATATCATTGATGTCTCAAACTTGCTATAAAAGGTTTGCTTGGTGTCTAGCTCATATGTTCATATTGTTTATGCTGTCTATGTTTTTCATCTGTGTCACCTACCTGTGTTACAGGTATGCCTTGAGTTGAGAGTTTTCGCTGAGCTGTTTATGCACATCTTTTGTGTGCATGTTTTTCAATCCTATCTGGGTTTTTCTAGATCAACTCTTGTTAGTTTTAGCTTTGCTTGTTTGATTTTCTGGCAAACTGACATTGAGAAGATTTCATAAGGACCCTCTAATAGTGCTCAAGTGCTTTCTCTCTTATCAAATTCTCTCTATCCTGGTGTTCCAGATGAAAAACTTGTCACCTGAGTCATCCATCTGTGTCTCAGGTGAATTCTTTTGAATTCCATAGGTCATAGGGACTCTTTTAACTCACCTGTGTCACAGGTCATCTTGTCAGCTGTGACACAGCCACTTCAAAATCCCTCGCCTATATAAAGGAACTCGCGTTTCTCAGAAAAACTCTGTTCGACCATAGAAACCCCAAACTTCCGCTGAGCGCCAATTTCTCGAGTTTTCGTCGAAATCGCAGTTTCCGTCCTACCAAAGATTTTCAACTCGTCAGAGAAGCTTTCCGAGGTGCTTCAACATCGTTTCATCCGTGCCTTGCAAAGTTTTCGATCAAAGTAAGCATCAGCCAACCCCTCTTGTGCTTAAACCTAGCTTCATGTCAATGCAATCGCTCAAGAACTTAATCAGTAGCGCATTGTCCTTAATTAGGGTTGGTTCGCTTTTGTTTAGCTTTCTGAACACATCTAGCACGAAACCTAGGGGCAAAATCTTGTTAAACCCTAGTTTTCACGAATCTGCCTTCTGCCTCCGTGCGTAGCTGTGTCACCGCTATGGTCTCACCTGTCACACAGGTATGCCTATTCAACGGGCAGAGATCGTTAGTTTGGCTCTAAGTCCTCACCTGTGTCACCTTGTCCTCACACAGGTGGCCAACACAGCTACCATCTTCTGCATTTGGGAGCACCTCTTTCCTTATTCTTCCTCATCTTTCTCGTTTCTACAGATGTCTTCAGGTTCTGAAAGAGAGGATAGTGGTCTCAAATGGTCAGATCCCTGAAGAGTCAAGTAGAGAGATTGTTATCTCAGACTCTGATCAGGAGAGGGAGAGGCTGAGGCAGAGAGAGGAAGCTCTTCAGAGAAGAAGAGCTCAGCAGAAAGCTACAGGCAAAGAAAAGCTGCTGAGAAGAAAGCTGCTGCTGCTGCATCTAAAGCTGGTCAGTCCAGTTCAGCACAGCCAGTTTTATCCAAGAGGACAAGATCCTCATCAGATGCTGATCAATTATCTTTGAGCAAAGCTGCTGCTAAGAAGCCCAGGCAAGTTGTAAGGAAGGTCAAGAAGACCTCAGTTGAAAGTGTTGTGTTGCCAAGGGGCACACTCTCAATTCAAGAGCCTGTGTCTGAACCACAAATGTCTGAAGCAGACTTAGAGAATGACAAGATCATTCTAGAGGAGATGGACAAACTCTCACAACAGATCAATGAAGAAACAGATGAGAAAGTAAAGAAGCAACTTCTTATGATATACACTGCCAAGAATCTTTGAGCTGTCAGTACAGTCCAGGCCAATCTCAATAGCTTTTCAAGAGCCTACAGATGCAGATAGAACCCTTCTATGTGAAATAGCAGATTTGCATCTTCAATACAGGCAGCCACCTCAGAGTCTGCCAAGAAAGATTTGAGACAGAAAATTCTTGAGAAGCAGAAGGAATTCTCTTCCAGATCTCAAGTCAGCCTCAATAAACTAAACCCATTGCAGTTCCATCTTCAGATGTCAGAGATCGTAACCTCTTGCAACAGATTAATGAGCTATTTGCAAAATTGAAAAACACTGCCAAGTGAGCATTGAAAGAAGAGCAGCTATAGCTTAGCAAAGAAGATCGAAAAGAGTCTGATGAGCTAAGCTAAGAAGTCAGATACAGAGGTCACAACTCAAAACCTTCATTAAAAGAACAACTGGTTCAACAACAGGAAGCTCTCAAGGAGTTAAAGAAGGAGATGTCACCACCTGTGACACAGGTGGCTGACACAGCTAAAGCAAGCATGCAAACCTATCAGAGAAAAGAGGAAGAAGAGTTCTAGCTCAATCAGTACTGAGACTCTTTCATCTTTGGATGTGCATAGACCAATATCTCCTTCACAGTTCCTTGTTCATGAGACAGAGGAACAAGCTGCAGAAAAGGCTCATGCGCCAACACCATCACCCAAGGCTAGGACAGATAAGCCTTCAGAAGCTGCTCAGATTTCATCTCCACAGCTGTCTCAACTAGCTGTGCCTCAGGCAGCAGATGCCCCTAGTGCAAGCTCTGCAACTGCCTTTGCCATCAGTGTCACAGCTAGTTGACACCGAGGTCACTTCACCTGTTGCTCACCTCTCTCAGTCCCCACCTATGGCACAGGCAAGTGACTCACACTACTGCAGAATGGTCTTTTACTGACGGGCAGTTAACCCCCTCTACTGACGGCCAGGGGGCCCGTCAGCCTGGGAATGTCTTTTACTGACATTCACAAATATATTCACAAATATATTCACAAATATATTCACAAATTTCACAAATATTCACAAATTTCACAAATATTTTCAGCACATAGTCAAAGCTCATAATCACATAATACATTCGTACGTAATCACATAAAAGTTGACATAACACTTCACATAACCATTAATCACAGGTATGAAAGAACACAAGTATGTTTGCCAAGCGACATAATAAAGTTGTTAAGTGTAGAAAGAACATAGTAGCAACTCTTTGTCAATTTCAGAAACAACGAATCTGATGCGGACATCACCTCCATCAAGGATGACAAGAGCCCAAGTCCACCTTTGACACCTATTGGACCAATGACAAGGGCTCGAGCCAAGGCTATACAACATGAGGTGACTCTATTCCTTGAACATCTCCACTTGATTTGAATATGAATGGTATGCTACCTAATGCTTTGATTCTTTGCTTGCTATGGTATGAGGGAGCAACCAAGTGGAAGAACCAACTGACGAGCAACGGGACTGAGGAAGAGACGCCAAGCATCAAGTCCCCAAGCTCCCGGCCGAACCCCAGCTGGCTTGCTGCGTCGGAACCCCTGGATGTGCACTAGAAGAGAAGACCCGGACTGTCCGGTTGAGTCCCGGACCCTCCGGGTTAGAGCCGGACCTCAGTCTGGACCCTCCGGGCGAGTATCCGGATCCTCTCTGGAAAGGCCGGACCTCAGCCCGGACCCTTCGGGCGAGTATCCGGATCTCCTCTGGAAATCCCGGACCTCAACCCAGATACTCCAGCTGAGTGTTCGGATCTCCTCTGGAAATCCCGGACATCAGCCCGGACCCTCCGGCCACCCGGACCCTCCGGCCTCAATCCGGACCCTCCGAATTCTGCCTGCGAGCAGTAAAACGGGCTGCGGCCCATGTATCCAAGGGTTACGGGGTTAGGACTATAAATACCTGTACCCAAACACTAATTAGGGTTAGACTCGTTGTTAAGACTAAAAGTGAGCTTTGCTCCTAATCTAGGGTTTCATCCCTCTAGATTAGGGTTCCATCTTAGACCTTGTTTTCCTCTTTGGATTGTAAGGACCGGCGTGTGCCTCCGGATGGTAAACATGGCATTCATCGAGAGGAAGTGTTGATTTGGTTTCCTAGTTCCCAAAGGCTACCCGTTGGGGTTTTGTTGTTGGGGTGGGTTGCCATCTAGGCCTTCCTAGTTATCCAATCCAAATCATGAAGATCGGGAGCCATTCTTATCAACTTGGTATCAGAGCTCTAGGTTACCACGATTTGGATTTGTATCCCTTCTTCCTTCTACCCCCAAATTGCTAGCTTTGTTTGGTTTTTCTTACCTATTTCGAAAACCCCACAAAAATAGCCCGATTTGAGTTTTAGATGCAATTTGGAGGTTTGGGTGAGCTTTGGTTGGTCTTGATCCATTAGATCTTTGCTATACTTGTTGATCTAACCTTCCTTTGCGTTGCTTTGGCCGATTTCATTGTTTGCCCCTTCGATTTGGTGGTTTTCGGTCCACCCAAAACCCCAGATCTGCTCCTCTGTTCCTCGGTCGGACCCTTCGGATTCAACCCGGACAGTCCGGATTTGGCAAAACAGGGCGCAGCAACTTCGCCATTTGGGGCATATCTTCCACACCCGGTGTCCGTTTTCTGCGAATTTGGACTCGTTGGAAAGCTAACGATGAGCTCTAGGTCATCATCACTAGCACCAACCTCCACAAGCAAGGTTTAATCTCCGCCAAGTCCATCTTCCTTGCAATTTCTTTGTGAGCCAACATCGCATCCTTTTGCGAACACTTTGATCCCATTAAGACTAGCTCATTGATGACTGCTAGGGTCTTGTACACTTGTGCTACTTAGAACATCCTTCACCCAAGCAAACAACAACGTTAGTCTTGTGAGATCTTGGCATATATCTATAAAAAAAAGAAGAAAAGAGAAGAAGAATCAAAAGTTCAAAACAAAAAGGGAAACGAAGGAGAAAGAAAACAAGCCAATGCCAATAATCCTTTTGTAGGGAATGCAAGCTTGAAGGAAAATCCGATTAGGAAGGGTAGTCAAGTGTGCAAATCTTTAACCCTATCTTTGCAATCGAGCTAGCGTCTTTCCTTGTATTTGTGCAACGCAAGCTCATAGTCTTCGCTAGGAACATCTTGTACTAGCTCAATTTCTTGGTTGCACAAATCCCAATATCGTTGTATGTGAGTTGTCTTGTGCTTTGCTTATATCCTTGAGATCAACTCTTATTGCATTGTTTCATTGTGGATTATTACTAATCATTGCAAAATCTCATTATTCCACTTTGCTTAGTATTTTATGCTAATCTTTCCGAGATCCACTAAAAGCTTTGTTGAGAATGCTTTGGGACTTGGGACTCCTTCAACCTACTCTTGAGGGTTACTTTTACCATCCACGGCCATCCGATCCTTCAACCCAAGGAGGCAAGGGCTTCGGTGGTGAGTGAGGTGAGAGAGTTCCCAAATCCCACATATTTTAATATATTGTTACATTGCTAACCATGTCTAGGGAAGGATCACACGGAGCGAGTGGTAATGAGGATTGTGTGACTCGAGGGCAACATTTGGCCCTCCAACAGAGCCTCCATGACACTGTGGACAATTTGAGGCATGATATGACCCGGCAGATGGAATCTATGAAGACAAGCATTGTGCAGAAAGTTGTGCAAGCACTTCGAGGCCAAATTCCAAAAGCAAAGATTGATGAAGAGGATCCTCTTGATGAGACCAATGCCGAGATGGTGGCACGGCGTGCCCAAGCTCGAAGAATAGCTAGACACCGAGCATCCCTTCCTCCATCAGGAACTCGAGACCCAACCTTTGGGCCACACAATCATGGTCGGGCAAGGAGCCACCAAGGACGTGATGGGCATGAGGGAAGTGCATCAGAAGGAGGATCAAGCTTTCATCAACCTAATGACCGAAGACATCAAAGACACCCGGATAGAGACCCAGGGTTCAGAAGGTGGAATTATCATGATGAGGGTACAGAACACCGGCAGAGGGGTCCACCAGGAGATGGGGAAGAAAAGTTTAGCAAGCTTAAGTTCACAATGCCCAAGTTCTCCGGTGATGCAATGGACCCTAAAGAATACCTCACATGGGAGCTCAAGGTGAACAAGGTCTTCCGGATGCACAACTACTCTGAAGAGAAGAAAGTTGCTATGGCCTCACTTGAGTTCGATGGATATGCACTTATTTGGCGGGAACAAGTGCAAAATCAGCGAGCCAAACATGTAGAGCTGCCAGTCATGTTGTGGACAGAGATGAAGAGAGAAATGCGGGCTCGCTTTGTGCCCAAGTACTATAAGCGAGATCTCTTCAAGAAACTCCAAGACCTCAAGCAAGGCAGTCGGTCAGTTGAAGAATACTTCAAGGAAATGGAAACCGCCTTGATCCGAGCTAATGTCCAAGAGACTGAAGAGCAGACTATGGCTTGTTTCTTGGCTGGATTGAACCACCCAATAAAGCGCATCACCGACTATCAACCTTACAACACCGTTGTGGAGTTAGTGCATCAAGCTATCAAGGCCGAGCGCCAGGTGCAAGAGGATGCTCGCTACTCCAAGTCCTCACCATATACCACACGCCCCACTCCTTATGCTTCACGTGCCCCGGCGGTTGCTCCTCGCCCCACTGCGAGTGCAAAGTTTGCCCCGAGAGCTACATCAACCAAGACAGAAAGTCATATGGGAGGTGAGAGTACAAGTGTGCACCAATGGACCAACACAAACCGTCCTACCACCTCTTCTTCAAAGGGAGCACCGAGTCCGAGCACTGTTTCTTCAATGGCTTCCACGGGCAAGACTCGTAACATCATATGCTTCAAGTGCCAAGGGCGTGGTCATATGCAAAGAGAGTGCCCCAATGCACGAGTTATGTTGATCACTGAAGAAGGCGAGTATGAGTCTGCTAGTGAGGGCGAGATTGATGCCATCCATGAAGTAGCCCAGATTGAACAAGAAGGAGAATATGAAGATGGACAAGAGTGAATCTATTGTGAGACTGAGTCGGGTCCATCCCTCGTCGTCACCAAGAAGATCCTCATTGTCCAACTTCAAGATGAGCTTGAAAAACGGTGCAACCTTTTCCAAACCAAGGCTGCAATCGACGGCAAAACCATCAAAGTCATCATCGATGGCGGGAGTTATCACAATTTGGCAAGTCAAGAGCTGTGTTCCAAACTCAATCTGAAGTATAAGAAGCACCCACACCCCTACCATGTGCAGTGGTTGAGTGACAGCGGCACCGTCAAGATACAACACATGGTGCAAGTCTCCTTCAAGATTGAAGCTTATCAGGACACGGTGGAGTGTGATGTGGTACCCATGACGATGTGCCACCTTCTATTGGGCCGCCCATGGCAGTACGACTGAGCGACGCGCTACGACGGCCACACCAATGAGTACATCTTTCGGTGGCACCATAAGGAGTATGTGCTTCGCCCCATGACGCCAAGCCAAATCATCGCCGACAATGCTCAAAAGTTAGCAAGGCTTCAAGAAGAAAAGGAGAGAGGTGAGCGAGAGAGCACAATTTTGAGTGACTTCCACAAATCGGTGAGCGAGAGCCACAAGCCCAAAATGAGAGAAAAGAGTCAGGAAGCGAGTAGAGGCTTAGTGATGCTAGCCACCAAATCCGAGATGAGAAAAGTGAGGAATGACCCACCTACACTACACTTTGTACTTGTATACAAAGATGTGGTTGCTTTGACTAATGACTCAGCCCCACTTCCTCTAGCTATGTCTCGTGTTTTGCAGGAGTTCGAGGATGTCTTCCCCGATGAGATTCCGGTGGGGCTTCCACCCATTTGAGGCATCGAGCACCGCATCGACCTCATCCCGGGAGCGCCACTTCCCAACCGGCCACCTTACCGCGCCAACCCCGAGGAGACCAAGGAAATTCAACGTCAAGTACAGGAGCTATTTGACAAGGGGTATGTTCGCGAAAGCCTAAGTCCTTGCGCCATTCCCGTTATTCTTGTCCCTAAAAAGGACGGATCTTGGCACATGTGTGTTGATTGCCGAGCCATCAATAATATCACCGTGCGTTATCGCCATCCCATTCCTCGTTTAGATGACATGCTTGATGAGCTTAGTGGCGCAACCAAATAAGGATGAGTGAGGGAGATGAGTGGAAAACCACTTTCAAAACTAAGTTTGGATTGTATGAGTGGCTTGTCATGCCTTTTGGTTTATCCAATGCTCCCAGTACTTTCATGCGCTTAATGAATCATGTTTTACGCCAATTCATTGGTAAATTTGTGGTAGTCTACTTCGATGACATTCTCATATATAGTAGAACTTTGCATGATCATGTTGCCCACATTAAGCAAGTTCTACTAGTGCTTAGGAAAGAACGCTTGTTTGCTAATTTTGAGAAATGCACTTTTTGTACGGAGAAACTTGTGTTCTTAGGCTTTGTTATTTCAACTCATAGCATAGAGGTAGATGAGTCCAAAATTGAAGCAATTAAAAATTGGCCTACCCTTGTCAATGTGAGTCAAGTGCGTAGCTTTCATGGCCTAGCAAATTTTACCGTCAATTTGTCAAAGATTTTAGTGCTATTGCTTCCCCTTTGAATGAATTGACTAGGAAGAACATTCCTTTTGTATGGGGGCAATCTTAAGAAAACGCTTTTCAAGAATTAAAGAAACGCTTAACCGAGGCACCCTTGCTTGCTTTACCGGATTTTGCTAAAACCTTTGAAGTTGAATGTGATGCTAGTAGAATCGGTATAGGGGGTGTGCCCATGCAAGAAGGTAAACCGGTCGCTTACTTTAGTGAGAAATTGAATGGTGCTCAACTCAATTATCCGGTTTATGATAAGGAAATGTATGCTTTGGTTCGTGTCCTAGAAGTTTGGCAACACTATCTTTGGCCAAAAGAATTTGTTATTCATTCCGATCATGAATCCTTAAAATACCTTAAAGGCCAAGCTAAATTGAACCGAAGACATGCAAAATGGGTTGAATTTATTGAAACCTTTCCCTACGTAGTCAAATACAAAAAGGGTAAAGAAAATGTTGTGGCGGACGCTCTTTCCCGCAAAATGACCCTCTTGAATCAACTCGAAGTTAAAGTTTTGGGTTTAGAGTGCTTGAAAGATTTATATGCTAATGACCCTGAATTTGCTTCCCCTTTTGCTAATTCTAGAGAAGGAAAGGGTTGGGACAAATATCATGTGCATGAGGGTTTTCTGTTTCGAGCTAACAAACTATGCATTCTCGAGTCATCCGTGCGTTTGCTACTTTCGCAGGAATCTCACGGTGGCGGCTTGATGGGACATTTTGGGCGGGACAAGACCTACCTGATGCTGTCCAACCACTATTATTGGGCGAAAATACGAAGAGATGTGAAGAGATTCGTCCAACGATGCATCACATGCCACAAAGCTAAGTCAAAGCTAAAGCCTCATGGTCTTTATACTCCACTTCCTGCTCCTAGTGCACCTTGCGAGGATATTAGCATGAACTTTGTTTTAGGATTGCCTAGGACCAAAACGGGGAGGGACTCGGTCTTTGTGGTTGTGGATAGATTCTCAAAATGGCACATTTTGTTCCTTGCCACAAGACCGACGATGCTTCACATGTTGCTAATTTGTTTTTCAGGGAAATTGTGCGGCTTCACGGTGTGCCCAAGACCATCGTCTCCGACCGCGACATCAAGTTCCTTAGCTATTTTTGGAAAACATTGTGAGCCAAGTTGGGAGTCAAGTTTCTCTTCTCCACAACTTGCCACCCACAAACCGATGGGCAAACCGAGGTCGTCAACCGCACCTTGTCCACTCTCCTCCGCACCATGATCAAGAAGAACTTGAAGGAGTGGGAAGAATGCATTCCCCATGTGGAGTTCGCCTATAACCGAGCGGTCCATTCTACTACAAGCATGAGCCCATTTGAAGTGGTGTATGGCTTCAACCCCTCTACACCACTCGATCTCCTTCCACTACCGCTACACGAACGAGTCAACATGGATGCCTCCAAGCGAGCCGCTTTCATCAAGAGGCTCCATGCGACAACAAGAGCTACAATCGAGCAACAAGTGCTTCGACACACCAACAAGGTCAACAAGAGCAAGAAAAGATGGTGTTTGACCCTGGTGATCTTGTGTGGGTTCACCTCCGCAAGGAGCGTTTTCTCGAAGAACGCAAATCCAAGCTCATGCCCCGCGGTGATGGACCTTTCCAAGTGCTTCAACGCATCGGCGACAACGCCTACAAGATTGATCTTCCATCGGCCAAGTAATCGGTGAGCAACACCTTCAACATCGCGGATCTTTCACCCTTCCATGGCTACAACGAGTTGGAGTCGAGGTCGACTCCTTTTCAAGAAGGGGCGAATGATGCGGGCATCACCTCCATCAAGGATGACAAGAGCCCAAGTCCACCTTTGACACCTATTAGACCAATGACAAGGGCTCGAGTCAAGGCTATACAACATGAGGTGGCTCTATTCCTTGATACATCTCCACTTGATTTGAGTATGAATGGTATGCTACCTAATGCTTTGATTCTTTACTTGCTAAGGTATGAGGGAGCAACCAAGTGGAAGAACCAACTGACGAGCAACGGGACTGAGGAAGAGACGCCAAGCATCAAGTCCCCAAGCTCCCGGCCAAACCTCAGTCGGCTCGCTGCGTCGAAACCCCCGGATGTGCACTAGAAGAGAAGACCCGGACTGTCTGGCTGAGGCCCGGACCCTCCGGGTCAGAGCCGGACCTCAGCCCGGACCCTTCAGGCAAGTATCCGGATCCTCTCTGGAAAGACCGGACCTCAGCCCGGACCCTCCGGGTGAGTATCCAGATCTCCTCTGGAAATCCCGGACCTCAACCCGAACACTCCGGCTGAGTGTCCTGATCTCCTCTGGAAATCCCGAACATCAGCCCGGACCCTCCGGCCTCATCCGGACCCTCCGGATTCTGCCTGCGAGCAGTAAAACGGGCTGCGGCCCATGTATCCAAGGGTTACGGGGTTAGGACTATAAATACCCGTACCCAAACACTAATTAGGGTTAGACTCATTGTTAAGACTAAAAGTGAGCTTTTCTCCTAATCTAGGGTTTCATCCCTCTAGATTAGGGTTCCATCTTAGACCTTGTTTTCCTCTTTGGATTGTAAGAACCGGGCATTTATCGAGAGGAAGTGTTGATTTGGTTTCCTAGTTCCCAAAGGCTACCCGTTGGGGTTTTGTTGTTGGGGTGGGTTGCCATCTAGGCCTTCCTAGTTATCCAATCCAAATCGTGAAGATCGGGAGCCATCCGTATCAGAATCTATCGATGCCCGCTTAAGTTTGGCTTCGAAAATTGGGGGCCGGCGTAGAATTCACCCATTGGATTGATGACTTCAAGGTTGATGACTTTGGCGAAGATTCAGCTGAAGAAGAAGAAAGCTCTGATAGCTTATCAGATGATGGCAGGGGTGTTTCAGTAACCCCTCCAAGACCAAGAGAGCCTCGTTCAGACTCTGACAAAGAGTATGTAGCTGAAGAAACTTCCTCCAGCTCAGAGTCAGAACAAGAGGCAGCAGCAGAGGCTGAACAAGAGGACAGTTCTCCAGAAAATTCTGATGATGAGGAGGACTTGGAATCCAAATACAGCTATGTATTCTCCTCTGCTCTGAGAACTGAGCAAGGACAGATGAGTTCCTGCCCAGATCTACTTGGAAGAAGCTACCCAAGTGTGACCCCAAGAGGTCCAAGAGCAAGGTTGCATCTCTCAGCTCCAGTGCTTACATCAAGATGAGATCAACCTGTCCATACTTCACAGCTGACAAAGAAATATATTGAATCAGCTTGCTCTGACCCCAGGTTTCACAATGACAAACAGAAGGGGGTCTATCATGAAATCCTATCAGCCAAAGGATTTGTTGATTGCAAAGCCATTGATTGGGATGCTCTCTCAGACTCTAGGCTGCGTGCTCTTCCATCTCTGATTCAAGCAGCAGGTCTTGAGTTCCTAAGCAATCTCCAACAAGGCTATGATCCAGAAGTGATCAGAGAGTTCTATGCCACGGTGTGGGTAGAACAAGAGAATCAAGACATCATGATCTGGAGAACAAGAGGCCAGCTCCTATCCATTACTGCTCCAGAATTCAACAGCCTGTTTGGAGCACCTGTGGAGCCCAATATGCCAAATCTGTTCAGGTTGGAGCCAGTTCCAAATGAAGTGAGAAGAAAATTCTATCCAAGGAATTTCTCCTTCCCTGCAAATGCTCCAGCAGATCATGTATACTTCAAGGGCATTACAATCACTGCAAAGCATCTTGTGAAGATCCTCAATGTTACAATTCAACCCAAAGGAGGAAACACAGATGCAGTCTATTCCCCTGTCTGGCAAATGTTGGTCCACATAGCAAAGAATCAACATTTTGATATTGCCAGATTCATTTTTCATGAAATAGATGCAGTGCAGAAAGACAAGAAAGCAAAGTTGAGGTATGGCTCATACATCATGCACATGATTCTTCAGAGGACAGGTCTACCTGAGTCAAAGTTTGATATTTCTGTCAAGACATCCAAGACTCAGCTCAGACCTCAAGCTGATGACAATCCAGATGAAGTTGCTATTCCTGCTCTCTTTGGAGATATTTCAGATACAGCTGTGCCAGTCCCCAGTGACACAGCTGCTCCGACAGCAACTCAGATGCCACCTCAAGATCATAGCTCTCAACCCCAAGTACCCACCGGTGTCACAGCTGATATTCCTGCAGCCGACCCAGCTGAGCTGGTATCTGTGACACAGGTAGCCGATGATGGCTCTCTCTCGTCCTCTCTGATGTCTCAAGCAGCTGCCAGAGCTTACCAGAACAAGGTCATGCCTACTCAATTTTCTGCTCTTCGCAAAGAGAATCACTTGCTCCGAGAAGAAGTGACCAGTCTGCACACCAAGGTTGATCAAATGCAGACTCAACTCTCAGAGATTCTTCAGCTCTTGAGGTCCAAGCCAACCTGAAGCCTCTTTTCCCTTACCCCTTTTCTGGTGTCTTAGTGGCAAAGGGGGAGAGATGCAAGATGCAAGTGTTGCAAGGGGTGAAGAGCTTTAGGGGGAGGATGCTTTTATAAGGGAGATATCTAGGGGGAGTGGAGAGTTTTGCTGTGTATCAAGACTTGCTCTCATTCTGATTTCTTATGTCTTGAGCACACTGTCTCTTCTAAGATGATGCAGTTTCCTTTATGTTCTGAATTATGCCATTCTGTCATGACCATGTGCTGATATGTGTGGATGAATTGTTTTTGCTCTGATCTGATTCATGCTATGATTCTTCACACATATTCTGCTTCATTTATATATGCTTGCTCTGATCATAACACATGTCAAATGAACACTCAGAACATGCTTTAAAAGAAACTCTAAAGCTGCATCATTATCAACTCAGTTCAGTCTATTACTCATGATTCATTTAATGCTCTGAACTGATAAAATGCAAGTTGTGAGAATATACTACTCATACTTTCTATTCAGATCTGTGCATTTGCATTCCAAAAGCAAATCTATTATGCACAGCTTCAGGGGGAGTATATTCTGACAACCTGCACATGTACTACTCATTCATATCTTTAATTGATATTGGTGAATGGGTTGCCACTAACCACCAAAAAGGGGGAGATTGAAAGAGCATCTAGGCCCCTAAATGGTTTTGATGGTTAATGGCAACCTAAACTGGAATCTAATGTTTACAATGAGTGTAAGCAGGATAAGTAGGTTCCATGAAAAGGATTCATCCAGGAAAGGATGACCACCCAAAAGTACAAAGGTGGTTTCCAGGACAAGGAGATAGCTGCGCTAGGCAGCTGTGCCACAGCTGTGAAGAAGCCGGTGCTGTGCAAGGAGTTGCAAGCAAGGTGATGGTGGCTTGATGCGTCAAGGCCGTGACTACAGTGGGTGGAAGCTGAAGCCTAGGTTTGCTAGTTTTCTTGAGTCCTTAGGAAACACCTGTACTATCAAGAGGGATGAAGTAGCAATGATTTTTGGAGGTTCTTTTGCTCAATGCTCAGAGTGTTGGACAGCGGCACTGATGCCTTGAGGTCAGTGGCCCTGTAACAACAGTTTTGCACAAGTGTGAAACTGGGATTGTGCTAGCACACTGCTGTGCTAGCTTTCTAAAACCCTAGAGCCAAAGTTACCTGTGTGGCACAGCTGTGTCACAGGTGAACAACCGCTCTATGACTCAGGTACATCTCTGTGCTAGGGGAGAGCTTGTAAATGCTAAGGGAACTGCACTGCGATAGTCTGTCTGCCGAGTCAGAAGACTGTTGGAGGTTCTCTCCTGAGTAGGCATCAGAGTTAGTGTGTGCGCTGAGGGCATATAATGTGCCAGGACCGGGCTGAGTAGTGAGGCTATGTCAGTTAGGGTTTCACCTGTGTCAGCCTCCGGTGACACAGGTGTCGGTCTGCCTGAGCCGGTTACCATTGTGCGTTGTGATTAGCTGTGTCACCGGTGCCTGTCACCGGTAAGTCACTTAATCCTACGTGGCATGAGTGTAATGATCAGGTGCCTGTGGACTCTATATATAGGGGACCAGGGGAGGTCTTAGACCTCAACCTTTGCAAAAAGCTCTGCAATCCATTTCGACCGTTGCAAACCTCTTTTCTCCTGAACAGAAGCAAATCTTCTAAGTCTTAGTTCAAGTGAGAGTTAGAGCTTTGAGCTGAGAGCACTGGTTCCTCCAAGAGTTGTTGTTGCAGATTCTTTCTTGGAGTGTCTACTCCTAGACAGGCGTAGGAGTTGCTGTGACCACCCAAGCTTGTGTGGGCTGGTACAGTAGTCTGTGAAGGTGATCTGAAGTCTACCTGCTGCAAGGCGAAAAGACTTCCACAAGCAAGAGAAAGAGACCTGAAAACTCAGGTACTCGGAGAACAAGCACGATTCAGTGCTGGCCATCTCTTCGGAGTAGCCTCTCCAACGGAGACGTACCATCTCTGAAAAGAGTGGAAACTTCGGTGAAAAATCCCTTGTCTCTCTGAGTACTTTCCTTTCTGTACTTACTTGCTCATCTGATTTGCATGCTTGTGTGATCCACTGTTATATATAACCTAGCTGCAATCCTATCTCATTGCCTGTGTTAATCTAGCTGTGTCACAGTTGCGTTATTGCTTATCTCATATCGGTGCCAGTTACCTGTTACACAGCTATCTGTCATATACATCTGTTTAGGGTTTTCAGTTTACCTGTGTTAGCCACCTGTGTGACAGCTGTGTGTTAATTTACATATCAAATACTGCCTGAGTAGTTAACCTGTTACACAGCTAGCAAAACCTTTCAACCAGTTAAAGTCTTTAAACTTGATAAACTGAAGTAATTGTTTAAAATTGATTAGCCTCCTATTCACCCCCCTCTAGTCGGCACCTACGATCCTTTCAGATGTGTCCCTCATATTGATGACCAGCCGGTGGTGATGGTTGTTAAAAACTATATACAATGAGCTTTTTTAATTATGTGCAATAATTTTTTCTGTAGTAATGGAACTCCCGAACTAGGCACGCCTCACAGAGACTAGTGGCCCACGCTTGAACGTGAGTTTAAGAGTTATATGCCAATGTGCAAAAAATAAAGGAGCTGCTGTAACCGCGGTGCAAGATTACAGCCGTATATAGGTCAAATAGATAGATGTCTGTGGGGACACGAAATCAATTCCAAAGACATGCAGGTGTAACGTATATGCACGCGAGACACGAGTCGCGACTGCGATGATGCACATGTATGCTCGATTCTGCGCGTGCTGGGCCGGCCAGACTTTTGCGTGCGTACGTCCATCCCTGCCATAATGCAATGCTGCTCTTCGTGGGCGCTGGCCTTCTGCATATGGATGTACGGGCGTGATGTGCATGCGCATATCACTACAACACGGATACCTATTTGAGGGCACTTAATCAAAGATAGCATTTAGTCTAAATGCCATCAAATAAATGATCCACGACACTTACTATGATTCCATGGCACTTAAAAATGCTGGCACAAAAATGTGCCACCGTAGGTTAAATCCCGGCACAAATAAGTGTCGGCATATATTTTGACCAACCAGAGCATATATATGTGCCGTGTAAAATCTATTGCGACACTTAAGATGTGCCAGTCTATGAGATAAATTGCGGCACATAAAATGTGCCAGGAATTGAGAAACCACGACACCTATCATGTGTCGAGAAATTGAGAAACCATGGCACATATCATGTGTCGGGAATTTGAGCAAGCCCGACACTTACAAAGTGTCGGGTAAAAGTTAGAGCAACCACGGCGCTTATAAGTGCCGGCGATACCCAAATGCCGGCTTTGGACCACTACGCGCGGGAACTAGACCAACTTTGGCGCGCGGCTAACCCGTGATACCCCTCAGTCTTGACGTCTCTTCCCCGACTCCCTAGCTTCTCCTCTCCTCTGGCGACTCCGCCACCGCCCCTTTCTCCTCACGATCCCGGCCGCTTCCGCCGACAATTGGCGCCGCTGAGGGGTCCTTCGGGATCACCTCACTCAGGTCTCCTGATTCCACCCCAACGCCCTTCGTCCTCGTGCTTGACCGCGCCGCTAGGGTTAACCCTAGCGGGCTCGGTTGGTCCCTGGAGCTCCGGTGAGGTGCCGGCAGAAGGCTCCTTCTCAGGTGGCTCGGCCTCGTCGACGACGCCTCACGCCTTGACCGAACCTCTTTTTCCTCTACTTCCGACTACTCCACCCTCTTCGCCACCACCACCACCATCGGAAGGTGGTGAGTTCACCGCGCCGTAACCACGGCGGCGGTGGTCTCCGTTAAGGTAAGTGCTCCTAATCCTTTTTCCCTTCCTTCTCTAGCTCAAATTGGTGTTGTGCTTATCCTAGGGTTTCCAGTACCGACATGTATGACTAGGGCTTCGATCCCTTTAGGTTTTTAGCTGTGCTAGCATGATTTGGTACTTGTTTATCTATGGTTGGATGCACTAGCTTGGTTCTGATGCTAAAATCTGTACGATTCTTTGCTATCCCTAAAATTAAGGTTCTTGGCCTAATGCTCTAGACTTGGTCTGTATATGTGGTCTGGATCTGGATGCTCTAGCTAATAGATCATGTGTGAAAACTTGTTCATGCTTGGTTAGAGGCTACTGTTAGCTATGTATTTGTTCTCTGTCCATATGCTACTCCTGATCCCTGTATTTCTTGTGCTAGCATGAATATGTGCTGGCTTTGATTGTTTGAATGTTTTTAGGCTTATAACTGACAAGAACATATACTAACTTGCTTCTCTGTTTTCATACCACATATGCAATATTAATGTTCTGATTCTCAATTTAAAACTTTAAACTGATTGGTCCTTATCCTATGTGTATGTGCTGGTGCTTGTGATACATGGTCCTTCTACTCTCCCATGTTCTATCCTTGCCCCTTTTCAACCATGATTTGGTCAAGTTTTAGTTTTGCCTAACACGGAATATTTCTGCTTAAGTTGCATGGTTTCTCTTCTTTCTAAATTCTGAATTATATCATTGTTCTCTTCTTTCTTTTTCTCCTCTTTTCCTTAACCAAAATGAAATGCTTTGCCAGGTAACTCCTTTACCTAGGGTGGGCACTCCTCTTTGGTTTGGCTTTTGTTCTTCCTCCCCCCTTCTCCTTCCTGGTTCTGGTCCTGGTCCTTCTCCTGGTTGCCTTCTAATGAGCTCCTTCTCCTAGGCTCCTTGCTTCAGGCTGGGGCTCTTCTCCTTCTAGCTCCTGTGCTGAAGCTTGGTGTTCTTCCTTTTCTTTGTGGAGTGGTGGTGGTGTGATGAATTGGAGTTGTCTTGGATGGCTCAAATCGAATGGTTTAGCATTTTGGAATCAAAAAGGATTGGTTAGATTAAAACATGAAAGCCTAATCCAATTATCATAAACTATGGGCTTAAATAAGGAGGTTGTCTTTATTAAGAATCTCTTAATCTTTGGTAGGCTTTAGCTGGTTGCCATGGTGATGAATGTTTGGCTTGGTTGGCTTTGAATCCATAACTATGGATCTGATGGTGTCCATTTTTCTGGAATTGATCCCGATGCTTTGATTTCTTTTGAGTTCTTTAATTAAGTTCTTCACAAAGATAACCTCCTACACAAAAGTGCACCTCATTGAGGCAGCCAACATTTTTAATGTAACCCCCTCTTTTAAGTGGTGTATGTGTGCAGGTCAGATTTGAAAGAAAGGAAAGAAGTTCAAAATGAGAAGATTAATTTTTTCCTAATGTTGTAATATTTTTAACTTTGGATTTGAAGTTCAAGATGTGAGTTGTAATATTTTTAACTTTGGATTTGACGTTGTAATGGTCCTTTTGTAATCTGAATAACGCAATGATGTGTATATAAATATACATATAAATTTCCTAGGAAATTGTTTAATTTCTGCTATGTATGAAAATGTAATGAGATTGCTCAAGTGTAGTTCTTGTGCTATGTGTATGATGCTATGGATGAATTGCGTAGACATTGATTGTGACAAATAAAAATAGTTGAATATATACAAAGTAATATGTATTTGGAAATGCGTAGGATGATTAAACATGGCACTTACCATCTGTCGGGCTAGAGATACTAGGGCACTTATCATGTACCAGGTTAAGGATACCAGGGCACATAATATGTGCTGGGTTAGGTATATTATGGCACATAATATGTGCTGGGTTAGGGATACGACAGTACTTATCATGTGCCGGGTTAGGGATACCAGGGCACATAATATGTGCCAGGTAAGGTATACCATGGCACATATTATGTGCCGGGCTAGAGATACGACGGCACTTATAATGTGCCACGGGCTTGAGAAAGAACGGCACATCTAAGTATCGGGGTTGCTCAAGTGCCGCGGAAACCCTTTCTCCGTCGGTACTTTTCTTGACGGTCAACAAGTGCCGGGAAAAACCTTTTGCCGGCAATTAGCTGAATTTCTCGGCACATAAATGTGCCGCCGATTAGGGTACCGTATTGTATGATGCCTTCTTTTCTTTTTGGCACGGCAACGCGTGATCTAGTCACTACTCACAAAAGTCCAATGCATCAGGCTTGAGCAATATCAGTCATTCGCGCGCCGATGTGCGAAAAATGGCAGCCGCCATGTAATCGCGGCTCAAGATTACAAATCTACATCCATTTATAGATCAGATAGAGATATATGTGGGGACCCGGGATCGATCTCGAGTACATAAACGTGTAAAGTGCGCACCAGTCGTGAAACGCGATGCGACACCGTATGCTCAACTCTGCGCGTGCTGGCCCGGCCTTTTGCAAAGGTCGCTGCCTCCAACGTGCAATCTCATCTAGCCCGGACGCCGGCCTTTTGCATATGACCGAGCGTGCAAGATGTGCTTCCCACAAGATGCTTTGATTTATGCAGGTGTGAGCTATTTACGACTCACGAGAGGCTAGAGAGCCAGACTTGAACATCACTTACATTCATCAATTCGTGCGCCTCCACCAGGTATCAAATCTTGGGAACACATGAATATTAAGTTCTTCAATTATGTATTGTGCGCGCGTGAGATTTGTATGAATGAGAAATATAGAAAAAACCAATTTTTGAAACACGGACGGAGCTCCAACTCCATCGAGAGAGTGCGGAGGAGCTGGTCATCGCGGCGTCCCTCCCGGTCGCCCTATTTGCGGTCGAGTGGACAATGGCGCGAGGAGAGACGAGGCGCTTCCAATAAATGTGGGGAAGAAACCGAGGTTGTGGCAATGTTTATTTTCTCGGATTTAAATGTCGAAATGAGCCGTATTTCTGAAACCAAAACTAGATATACAAGCGCTTGTTTTACAGGCCGAGCTCGTTAATTTTTTAGGACTATATTTTACACCGGCATTGAGCCGTTTACAAGACATCCAAGCGGGCCTTTAATGTTTCTGGATTGAACCGGTTTCTAGTGAACGACAACAAGGCCAGCAAGTAGTTGCAGCAGGTTTCCGGTCAAAGCCAACGGAGGTAGAGGACCAATAATCGGTCGTGACTAGAAACCTAGCCCTGAGAAACAAGAGCAACCACCATTTCCGGCCTCGCCGGCAATCTCGCAGGCTCCGCTCGCCTGTGGGGACTGATCCAGCATGAGGAGGTGGGAAAAACACTGGATCAACGTTAGCGTGTATATTAGATTCCTACCATGTTAGGTTGTGTGTCTTTAATGGCAGTGTCCCGGTGGAGGCGGCAGTGTTGCATGGAATAAAGGTCTCCCAGCTCTATCCCCGTCCTTGTGTGGCTGTTGCGGTCGATGCTTGGGAGCCAGTGGTGTTTTGGTCTCATACATTGATGACTCTTGATCCGACGGATTGTCGTTCGGCGCCTTAGTCTAACTTGGTGGTGGTGGTGGCGGCGATAGTGGTGTTTTGTCTTTTTGAGTTCTTGGTCTTCTTTCCCAGTAATCCGGTGATGGAATAGTGGCTCGGCACCCTGCCTAATGAGGGGTATATCCCCGGCCATAGTGCATTTAGCGGTCTTAGTGTCCAACCTCTTGTGGTGGGAAGCTTATGCGGCTCTTCGAAACCTTTAAAATTAGTCCAACCTGTACATGTTGGTCTTCTACAGTTTCTTCATCGGAGACATAGGAGATGCCGAAATGCGAAGGTAGAGCTGAAAAGGACTACTTCAGATAATCTTGATATTACTTTTGTTTTTATTAGAGGCTCTGCGCTTGTGTTTATTTCAGTTTCTTCGGTACGTTATACTATATTTGTTTAATCAATAAAGGCAGTTCTTCTCTCAAAAAACAACTAGGCCAGCACTTCCAGCAGTAGCAATTTGAAGGGAATAACAAATGCATTTTAAGGCTAAGGTATATTGCACACACATTTGATAAAAGTGGCAGTGATTCAGGCGGGTATACAGCACAAATATAATATCAAAGTACAGAATATACTGCATACAAGATGGCTAATTTACACTTCTCAGAGACTCGGATAGGGAAACTCTCGTGACCAACCGACGATGAAGGGATAAAAGATGAAAAAACATCTTCTCAAGAGACAAGCTCAAGAACATCGGCTCGTCTCTTATGCCATCATCTAATTACG
>JAGXJF010001995.1:0-30189 GCA_019208055.1 Stipa capillata | reverse complement strand
CAGGAGCCTAGCTTAGCTGGTCCTTCTGACCTTCCCAGTTCCTTGCTCTTTTTAGGGCTCATCATCAACAGTTGTCTCACTTCAGCTTTCACCTGTCCATCTAATTCCTGTTCACACTCATTGCAAGTATTAGACACAGGTGAGGATTGCCAATAACCATCAAAACCAAACTCTGGGGCAAGATAGCCATCCTCCCAAGCTCCATGGGAGTGGATGCACTTTCACCAGCTGAGTCTCAGGGAGCATCTTCAGCTGGGCTAGAGCTTGTTCCCATAGAGGTAGAAATTCAACAGGGACGATATTCTTGCTGAGCTAGATTCTGGTGGGGAGAAGCTAGAGAAGGATCTAGAAGAGTCCATGTCTAGGCTCAGAACGTCATTTGGTGTGATTCCTCCTGTATCACAAGCTAATCTTCCAGCTGGACCATTACCAAGCATGGGATCAGTCTTCCAGTCCTTATCTGATCTAGAACCTGCTCAAGGAGACCAAGGGCTCACTGATCAAGAGAGAGCAATGACATCTCCAGCACCAGAGTCAGCACCAAAAGAACCAACTGAGTCTCAGGCTGAATCAGTTGAATCTCAGTCAGATGGATCAGATGACTCTTACTCCAGCCCAAATGACCCTCATCCTCCCTCTCCTCGTAGGAAGAAACAAAAGGCATCTGACTCAGATGAAGAATATGAGGGTGAGGAAGAAGATGTCGCAGTAGAACAATCATCAAAAGAAGCTCAAATTTCCACATCTTCCTCTGCCTCTGAAGACAGTGCAACTGAGACTCAGGAGGCAGACTCAGATGAGTCTCTGGAAGTCAAGTATGCTGCTATCTTTGCTAAAGCTGCAAGGACAAATTCTCAAGAGATGAAATTTCTGTCTGCAGCAACACTCAAGAAGCTTCCAAAGGCAGATGCTAGTCTGGCTGCTATGAATTTGGACACAAGAAGCACCTCCAACTACACTGCCATGAGAACTATAAATCCATATTTTGACAGTAAAGGCAATATCAAGAGGAGGTAGTGCAGTGATCAAAGATTTTGGAATGATCAGCAGCAGTCCAGCTACCATCTTCTGCTACCCAAGAAGGGTTTTGTTGATAGCATGCCCATAGATTGGGCCAATCTGGCTAAAAATGATTTGGACGATCTAAAAGATATTTTAACTGCTGTTCAATTAGATCAAATCTGCAGCACAAACCAAAATTATGATTCTGAAGTGATCAAGGAATTCTATGCAACAGTCTTCATTGAGCAAGATCACCAAGATTTCATGCTGTGGATGACCAGAGGTCAGTTGCTGTGCATCACAACTACAGAATTTTTTGAACTGTTCAACTTGCCATCAGGGCCCAAGCTACCACAGATAAACATCTCCAAAGGATCAGAAGAAGACAAGAGCTTGCAACCAGATTGGGTGCCAAATGAGACAAGGCAAAAATTCTTTCCCTCTGGCTTTGTGTTTCCCCCAGTCAAAGGTGTAGTCCCCAAGTACATTCAGCACTTTAAGGGACTCATGAAGACACCGAAACATATTGTGAAGATTCTAAATGTGTCTATCTGTGCAAAGGGTGGAGGGACCGATGCTATCTATAACCCAGTCTGGAGAATCCTTTCTGAGATCAATGAATGCCAGAAGAACGGAACAGACAAGATGAGATATGGCTCATACTTAATGCATATGATCCTTTAGAGAACAGCATTAGCAACTTCATCTTTCTCCTTTGACCAGAAGTGTTATTTAAGCAAGTTCAGACCTCAAACGGATGATAATAAAGATGAGAAACCTTTCTACAGCATCCTTGAAGCCTCTCAGCCAAGTGTCTTAGTGCCACCTGAGCCAGCTACCAGAGCCTCAGTCAGAGTCTTTCAGCCAGCAGTTGAACCCCAAGCAGACCTACCTGAGCCTCAGGTGTCTCCTACTCGAGACTCAGTTAGGGAACCATCTCTTCCTGCTGAGCTTCAAGCTTCAGTATCAGTTGGTCTCTCCTCAGCTAGTGTGCCTTTGGTTCAACGTCTGGACAACCCTGCTGCAGTTGATGCTTTTATCAAGAGGGTTGTGCCCGTTCAGATTTCTGCTATCAAGAGAAGGCAAGATGAGCTGAAGCAAGAGATGACAGAGCTAAAGAACGATATCAAGGCTGATATGGCAGATCTCAAGGCTTCAGTCAGCAGCAAGTTTGATCAGATTCTATCCCTTCTGCAACAGAAGCCAGCTCCCTGAAGATCTTCTTCCTATCTCTTTTTAGTGTTTAGTGGCAAAGGGGGAGAGATTAGATTCAGGGGGAGAAATTAGAGAGTATATGTAAAAAGGGCTAAGGGCTAGGCTAAGAGCTGCATGTGTGTCAAGGCATTCTCTATTTTTTAAAAAAAAATTGCTTATACATATGATGATGCTCTGATTGTTTGTCTTGCTCTGATACATGTGTCTTTGCCTTTTCTGATCTGATACATGTGTTGTGTTTTTTTTCTTTTGCTCTGATACATATGTTTAGCTCTGATACAAGTATTTTGCTCTAAATTCTGTTGATTGCTCTGATATTTATTTGCTCTGATAATATCTATTCTAATGATATCTGCTCTGTATTGAAATCCTTTCAACTGTCTTGAACACCTTTTCTGGTTGTGCTGATATGAGTTTTATGCTATTTTTGAGTATATGCTATTCTCTTATATTTTATATTGCTCTGATACTTATGCTCTGATATGCTCATATGCTCTGATACTTGTGTTTACATTCTTGGTCTAATCCTAAAACACAAGTTTTTGCTCACATAGTTCAGACCAGTCCTATACTCTCTTTTACCTTTGCTCTGATGTTAAATATGCGCTCTGATATTAAGAATGCAAGGTCTACTAAGCTCTGATACTATGTGATATACTGCTCTAATACTATGAGATGTACTCAAGCATGTTATTGCTTTTTACATCTGTTGCTGAGTACTTATTCAACATAACTGCTATTCTCCGCTGTGCTTAATCTTTCAGTTATGTTCATGGCAATCCTGTTTAGCATTTACTCTCCATGATTAAACAGAACTGTGCATTGGTATTCAAACACAAATTTCTTATAAGCACAGCTTTAGGGGGAGTATATACTAAACCTGGTTGAATGTCATACCCTTTTATACATCTAATGCTATGTTTAAAGGGGTTGCCACTAACCACCAAAAAGGGGGAGATTGAAAGTGCATCCAGTCCCAAGGAGAGTGGAAGGATGATTATCTAGCCCCAAGGTTTGGTTTTGATGGTTAACGGCAACCCTCACCTGTATCTAACGTTTACAACGAGTGTGAACAGGAGTTTAGATGAACAGGTGATCGATCAAGACAACATCTGACTGATGATGAGGCCAAAAAGAGCAAAGAACCGTGAAGGTCAAAAGGGCTAGCTGAGCTAGTCTCCTGAGGCTCAGTTGCGAGGAAGCCGAGGCTGTGCTCGAGGGCAAGCGAGGTGATGGTGGCTTGATGGAGTTCAAGGACCGTGACTGCAAGCTGGATAAGACCTGGAGGAGCGAGGAAGCTAGTGGATCTGCGTCAAGGGGTTCGCTGTGCGTCTTCAAAGGGCTGTCATCTTCAGTTGTTAGCTTGGAACCAGTGCCAAGATTCTGAGCGAGCTGGTCAGTGGCAGTGGTGAGTCCATTGTCCTCCTGAATCAGTTTAAGGCTTGTAGTGAGCCGGCCTGTGTTGTGCTTAGGTGCTGCCTGAGGCAACCGAGTCCACCTGAGTTTGGCATCTGAGACTCAGGTGGGTAGCTCAGCCGTGGCTAGTAGGTTACCAATTGTATGTTAGCTGAGTCTCAGATAGATTTGTCTGGTGGCTCTTTGTCTGACGTGGCATGAGGGTAACGGCTAGCTGCCAGGGACTCTATAAATAGGGAACCTGGGGAGGTTTCGACCTCAAACTTTACCTCTATCATAGCAAGCACCCTGCTGTTGCAAGAAAGAGCTCTTAGTCTCCGAGAGAGCGTTGCCTGCGTGCATCCACCGTGAGAGAGAGTTGGTTTACATCTTGAGTGCTTCAGAACTGAGCGAGTTCATGGTACTGGTTCCTCCAAGAGACTGAGAGAGCTCTTGGAGTTTGTCTGCTCCATGACCGGGAAGTTGGAGTCGTTGGTGAGCAAGCCAAGTCTTGTGTGGCTGCCTCCAAGCGTTTGTGAAGGCGATTTGGGTATGCCTGTCTTGCTGCGGTGAGAACGAAAGGATTCCACACAAGATAAGTGAACGAGGAAAGAGCACGTTTCAGTGCCGGCTGTGAAAGCAGCTTCCTCAACGGAGACGTACCACTTTGTAAAGAGTGGGAACTTCGGTAAAACAAACCCCTGTGTCTACTTGTTTGTTTGCATGGTTTGCTTTTACTTGTGCTGATATATACATAGAACACTCTCTGCTGCACTCAACTGAGTTTCCCACCTGAGACTCAGTTGACACACTTAGCAAAATTGTCTCCTTTTCTGATCTGCCTATCTGATGCACACAACTGAGTCACTCACCTGAGACTCAGTTGACACTCACTAGTCTCTGCTTTACTTGCCTGTTATCTGAGTTATCTACCTAAGTGTCAGCTGCATGAGCTAGTTGCCTGTATCTTGCTAGGACTGACCTATTTAATCAAAGTAAAGCCCATTAGGTTTTAAATTTTATAGAGCCGACCTATTCACCCCCCCTAGTCGACTCCTGAAATCCTTTCAGGCGATAATTCGGGGTAGTTCTAGTGGTCACTAGGCGTCATTCCCCAACTCGTCCTCTTAGCACCTCGGTCATTCGACCTAGGGTGCCCAAGTTTACTGTCCGAGAGTAATTTCATCGACAGTTGGCACCAACCGTAGGGATCGAAGGGGCGACGTACTTCTGACCCAGAGCTACACCATGCCAGCTCGACTGAAGAAAGGAGCAACAAGAGTCAGGCGAAAGGCAGTGGCGAGCGCAAGACCCAAGGTTCAGCTCCCATCCTCCCCAGCAGAAGGCGAGAGGAACGCGGGCGCACTGGAGGCGGCGAGGGCCGCACCGGTGGGACCTGATCACCCGGGCGAGCATGGCCCCGGCGTCGCGGTGGACGGAGGGTCCTAGGCTGTAGCCCAGGCCTCGGGGGCGCAGGCGCCATCGCGGGCCAAGGCTATGGTGAGTACGTGGAGCCTGGCAGACGAGGTGGAAGGCCTTCGGCGATAGGACGAGGAGGCGGCGAAGAGGTCCGAGGTGGTCCGAGGTGCTGCAGGCACGTCTTCGGGCGGTGGAATTGGAGGAGCTCAAGGCAAACACCCAGTCTCAACACGTGGCCAACCTGTATTAGGCGTAGCTCGAGGCGACACAGGTGCTGGCGATCCGGCTGCCCTCACTGGAAGCTCAGGCGGTGGAGGAGCTACGTCGCCAGTTGGCTGAAGGATGCTCAGCTACACGTGCGGAGACACATGTCCCCGCCCTGGCCATCGAGGCTCTTCTTCGAGACTTGAACGAGGCGCGGGCGTGGGCGGCAGCGTACATCGGTGAGGCGGACCTCGAAGCGGCATGCCTTAGGACAAGTATACTGCAGAATCAGCAAGCTGCCCGAGAAGTGATCCGCGACTACGAAAGCGGACTGAGTCTTCAGGGGGACCAGCACGGCGGACAGCGCCCGGGCAAGACATACGTCGACCTACAGCAAGCGCACGTTGCCCGCAACCCAGAGGTCATCGACCTCACCAGTCACCAGCATGGTGAGCCCACTGAGCCCAGGGCTCATGGCAGTTCCGTTCCCGCCCAAGTTTCGTCCCGCCGATCTACCAAAGTACTTGGGTACGATGGACCCGGTCCTGTACACAAGGGTGTATGAGGCGGCGGTGATGGCGTGGGGAGGAGGCGAGGCTATCATGGCGAAGAGCTTGCTTCTCGCTCTCACAGGCATCGCCCAGGCATGGTACCTTGGTCTTGAGCCTCGCACGATATACTCCTGGGAGTAGCCGCGGGACAAGCTACATGGGCACTTCCAGGGGTGCCACAACAAAAAGATGACCTCGACGGACCTCAGCAACCTCCGACAGCATTCGGGTGAGACCATCCGAGCCTTCTAGTGCCGCTTCTTCGAAGTTCAGTGCCAAGTGAAGGGTGTCACCGAGCAAACCATATGCGAGGCCGCGCGGCGAGGTATCAGCAATGAAGCCTTAGCCGACAAGCTGGAGAGAAAGCGGCCGTGATGTGGATCACCCTGAGGAGGATGATCGATCCCGAAGTTGCCCGATTTTCACAATGTAGGATCCAGGGATAACTAGCCTGTAAAGCCTGATGAATGACACAGCCAACCGCCGTCTTGATTACGGAAGCCTGCAGCACTCGATTCACCCAACCACACACTTCGACCTTTTGTTACTCACTGATGTGGGGCAACGTGCTCAAGCAATCATGAAGTAATCACAAGAACAATGGAGTAGCAACTTAGAATAACACCCAAGCCTTTTCGAGGTGAAAATGGCTCACTCTCTAGAGGAACAAGTGTTCTCTTTATTTCTGAAATTCTTCGCTAGCCTTGTTACATAGGAAGCAACCTCATATATATAGAGGTTGGTGACTTAAGGCTTAAGTTAACAAAAATCAAAATATCAACTAGTAGCTACAGTACGTTGGTTGCTACAGTGCACGTGCTACAGTACAGTAGTCGGTTTGGAACAGTAAAAAGAACCGAAATATCTCAGTTCAGACAGACAAGTCGGTGACCTAAGGATTCAAGCCAGAAGTTTGAAGACTTTTAAGGCTTACAAGTCAGTGACTCCGGGTTTGGAAGTCGGCAGCACCGGGATTAATTTCTATCTTGAGGATTCAAGCCAGAAGTTTGAAGACTTTTAATGCTTACAAGTCGGTGACTCCGGGTTTGGAAGTCGGCAGCACCGGGATTGCCTTCTGCCTTGAGGATTCAAGCCAGAAGTTTGAAGACTTTTAAGGCTTACAAGTCGGTGACTTCGGGTTTTGTGAGAGTCTAGTTTCAACTACTAGACCCCCCTGTGTATATCCTCGTCAGTCCAGGATCACGCTGACGATACACAGTCGAAATGAATAAAATTGCATGCATTCAAAGTTTAAAACTTAACTTGAGTACAATATGCCACATGGCTTACAAAGTTCCATGTCTAACGACCTTTATTACATCAGAGGAAACAACAGAAAAATAAAAGCGAAGCAGCTCCATCCGTGCCACAGGCAATTGACGAAAGCCACGTGACCTATTCTTCGGGCTCATCATAGAAGAAGTCTTCATCAGCTCCTTCTTCAACATACTCCTCTGCACACCACCACAAAAAACATGCACGATGAGTACTTCACGTACTCAGCAAGCCACCTGGCGACAGATGGTCCTACCATACTATATGCAAGGCTTCAAAGGAAGGCTTTAGGGTTTATTTGCATAAATGCGGTTTTAGTTGAAATATTAGGGTAGATTCGAAGGCATCTTTTTGAAGTAAAACAATTTTATTATCAGGGGTGATTTTCAATAGGTGTGGTCCACAACCAACACATTCGAGCAAGGAACTCCCACCTTAACTCGACCATAGGTTTCATCAGCATAGGGGTAGAGGGAAAAAGCAAGGGGGAGAGGGACAGGTCTTTTTCATCAAGAATGAGTCATGTGTTGTCCGTAACCATGGACACGGCTAATTGATTAGTTTATTACTCTGCAGAGTTTTCACACTTTATCCACATGACACAATCTCGCCTTGTTGCCACTGGCCGTTGCCAGCATTGCAACAGGGAGATTGTGACGAGGTCTTTTAGCTAGATCCCCCTAAGGTGTGACATGCCCACCGGGCCTGGCTCGGAGTCGAGAGTATGTCCTCGCACTCCGGTCCCCCCATCTGTGCCAAGGGTCCTCGTAGCTACGTCCACCCCTTCTGCGATACGGCAACATCGGCACCAAAGGCTGACTAACCTACTTGACCAAGTCATTGCCCATATAGCATGTGGTTGCACTGTTGACACACTTCTCCAACTTCAAGACTTCGGCCTTAAGCGGTACGGACGACCAATGGTTCCTTTCAACCGGCCTTCTGCGGGTAGGACAACCATATGCTCCTTCATCACATGATCCAGCTGTCGCCCGCACCATATTAGATGGTAAGTTTCACCCAGAGTAGAATAGGAAGAATAGAGAGAGAAGGAATCATCGGGCATCCGGCCCTAGCTCAGCGAGCTCAACAAGTTTCAACAAGGATCATCGATCCGATATTCATTCCTCCGTAGAGACAAACCAAAACAACCTAAAGATGTATTTAAGCCTGGCTAAGCATATCTCTACTCTATTCAGAATAAAGCCTAATAATCTACTCAGGGTATCAAGTAAATGGCGACAACGGATAAGGGTAAAGTTGTGTCAATCGACACGCTAGCTACTGGATTAAAACAGCATGCATGTTTATAAACAATAAAATATAATGAATTTGAAAGTATAGGACCAAATATGATCAAGAAAAGGGGGCATGCCTTCATGGTGTACTCTCCTTCTTCAGCTGCTTCGGTTGCTGGGTCGGTCTCTTCACTCCCTATTGTCGCAACGCAACGAGGAAAGCAAATAAATAACCAACTCCAATAAAAATAACTCGGACGCAACACGAGAAGAAGCACGACGAAGGTAAGCTGAGGTGGAATGGAACGATGGCGCGATAACGTCATCACAAAGAAAGAATAGTCTTCTAGGATTTTCCATAACCATATACAACATATATAACTAACATATATCCCCTACCGGGTATTAAAATAGTTAATCATAAATACATACACCCTATCATGCTATTTACCATGACAAAAGGCATAACCAATCACAACTAACCACAAATAAATATTTAGGTGAACCCTAAATATTTATAATGGTTAACAACAGTAAAGGAAAATAGATTAACAATATATAACTAGATTTACACATGCTTTTCTAATATTTTAAAGACTAGATTTTAACCATAAGGCTATTCCCTAACATTAGCATGAGCTAACTGGGCATGGATTATCTTGGAACATGTTAACAGTACTGGAACAGTACCAAAAATGATTTAATAATAATTTTTAATCTGAACATTAATTAATTAAGGCAATTACTAGCATTTCTAGTGTAACAAATAAGTAGAAAGTTACAATTAACATTAATAAATCATACCATTGGACTAACATCTTATATTACCAATTCCAGAGACATTTCATGTTCAACCATGTTCTGGAAATATATTTTAATCAATTAAAACTATTTTTCTAAGCATGAAAACTACCCTAAAAATATAGTAAAACATTATTTAATTAAGCTAAATGGGTTTTCATGACTTGACAACATTCACATAACATTATCAGATTTATTGGGTACTGGACATGAATTTTTAGAGGCTAAAACAGATTTATAAAGGACTTATTACTAGAAACAGCATTTAAATATCACTTTTAAATAGGTCTAGAACACATCTTGATTTCTATAGCCCTAACCATTGCAGGTAAAATACTTTGGTTTACATGGTAAATGAGTTCTAGGGTTCTCTGATTCTAGGCAAAAATTGGATAAAAATAACAGAGAATATTTCTATTTTTAAGAATTAAAACAGAGCTTATTTTAATTCTAGGAAATTCTACACAAATCCAAAAATTGTGAAAATTTCAGAAGTACTCCCTATAATACTAGTAATCTACATAAAAAGAGTCACTTCAAAATAAATATCTAGTACAAATTTATCACAAAATTTGCTCAAATTTTATTCAAATTTAAATATATTTCAAAACCCGGCGGTCGGATTAAAAATCCGATTGCACCATTGGATTCGTGGGGTTCTAAGGATTCCATTTTACTACTGAGATCTAAGATCGGACAAGGATTGGATGTGGGCCAAAAATTAGATGGAAGGGTTTACTGTACAGGTGCTACAGTAGCATGAATGTACTGTTCACGCTACAGTACAGAGAGCAAATATAGGGTTTGGGAAGAACAAATCAATCCATGGTTGAATCAATGGCGAAGGATAAAATTGGTGGAGGGGAAGTGTTACTCAGTGTCGGAGTATTATTCCGGCAATACTGAATATGGGGCGGCGTGAGCACAGCAAATCAGGATGGGTGCACACGGGAGACAAGATTTAGACAGGTTCAGGCCCTCACGGAGAGGTAATACCCTACGTCCTGTGTTTGGTGGCTAGTATAGCTTGAATCCCGAGTGCCGCAAGCCCTGAAGAATCGATCTCGAGGTGGCTTGAGTTATGGAGCAATGGAGATTGTCTATGACTAAAGAGCTCAGAGGCTTTAAGGACTTGTCAATCGGAGGTCCCCTACCAGGCCTTATATAGGCGACTGGGATAGGGTTACAAGAATCCGAGTCTATTGACAGATTGGTTTCCTAATTAGTTACAACAGATTTCGGGTATGCCGGGCAGGTATTAGTCCATGCCTTGTACTCCATGTTGATGAGGCGTCCCCGTGTAGAAGTCGGACTCCGAGTAGTCGGCCTGGTCCACCCTATGCCCGGATGGCCAGCTTTATCCTCCTTGACGATACCCGGGTGCTATGTCATCATCAGTAGCCCCCGAGCCTTCGGCCGACTAGGATAGTTGGGCGGAGGCTCCTTTGCTTTATTGTAGATTTCACTCTGGGGGCACGAACAGTGCACCCAGAGGGTGTAGCCCCCGAGCCTCTACTCGGTTCGAGGAACCGAGTGGAGGGTCTTCAATGACTCTTCCCGAGTAGCTGGTTTACTTTCCTTTCCGTAGATTTTACTCTGGGGGCACGAACAGTGCACCCAGAGGGTGTAGCCCCTGAGCCTCTACTTGGTTCGAGAAACAGAGTGGAGGGTCTTGATGATTTTCCCGCCTTCGACCGACTCGGCCAGCGCAAGGCCGAGTGCTCGGCAGCTTGAGGTGGAGAAAGCCGCCACCGAGCCCTCTCTGAAGAGAACACAGGACGCCGCCACTGGTAAGCCCCCGACTCATGTCTGCTCAGTCGGAGCCTGCCGAGTAACTTTGCTGCCGACATTGCCGATGAAGAGGTCCCCATGCTGATGGAGAAAGCCCAGTCGGCGGATACCAGTGCTGACAGCATTGTTCTAAAAAAGTAGGAGAAAACACATGAACCGTTCTATATACATGTGAAGTACTCGGGAAGGCCGAGTGTAACTTGATTATGCATGTTTTGGTTAACTTGTTCTGTGTTTATTAACCCCTTCTTTCGTAAAAATTCATTCGTGTGTAAGTTAGCCCTTTGTGTGTGCTCTTGCCAACCCGTCGTAGCCCTCATTATGTAGAGATTAGCCATTGGCTGTTTCCCATGTAGCGCAGGGTTGTGGCGTAGACCGGCGATCGAAGACGAAGAGTTATGCGGGGCTATTTACACAGTGCTAAAATAATTGTTGAAAGAGAAGAGCCTGAGTGCACTTAGGCACACTTGTGGTGGTGTAGCCCCCGAGTGTCCGCTATGCGTGGCCGTGGGCATACATAGCGGGCCAGTCGGAAACCCCAAGAGTTACTCAGATGGAGCAAATAAAATGTTTATTCATTTAAAGTATGAAAGTACAAAGTTTAAGTATAGAAGCGACTTAGCTGTTCAATGTTTCAGGCGTTGGCGATGTGCCGTCTTTATCCTTCAGTCGGTAAGCCCCCGGGCATAGTCGGGCGGCAACATACGGCGCATCCGAGTCCGCCATGAAGTCCTCCCAAGAAGGATGGTGGCTTCCCGAACTCTCGAAGCCGTCCGAGTCGTAATCGAGGACGGGTAGAAGAGACTCGATCGTACCGACCAGTCGGGATCCCTGCTCGACGGGTGAAGACCCATGCCCGAGCAGTAGATCCATCTTTCGCGTGACCTCGTCCTTGGAGATGGCCACCGAAGTCATCCACTCCGACGAGAGTCCGAGTGGGAAGGCGGTGAAGCCTCCGCCGACTGGCTGGAAGCCGAGTCGCAGAGGTGAAGCTTGCCGAAGCCACTGACTCGAACGAGAGTCCGGGTGAGAAAAGTGATGAAGCCTCTGCCGATTGGCCGGGCGCCGAGTCGCAGAGGTGGAGTTTGCCGAGCTTGTCAATGATGAAGTCAAGTTTTCCAAGTCAGAAAAGCTGTCCAGGATCGGTGACGGAGTCCTAGGGGCCAAAACTCACGGCCAGACTTGGAGCGAAGTCGCCGTTGCCGAAGAAAAACCCGTCTGGATCTGTTCAGATGGATCTATGCACACAGCCCCTACCTGGCGCGCCAACTGTCGGAGTATTATTCCGGTAATACTGAATACGGGACGGTGTGAGCACAGCAAATTCAGATGGGTGTACACGGGACACAGAGTTTAGACAGGTTCGGGCCCTCACGGAGAGATAATACCCTACGTCCTGTGTTTGGTGGCTAGTATAGCTTGAATCCCGAGTGCCGCAAGCCCTGGAGAATCGATCTCGAGGTGGCTTGAGCTATGGAGCAATGGAGATTGTCTATGACTAAAGAGCTCAGAGGCTTAAAGGACTTGCCGATCGGAGGTCCCCTACCAGGCCTTATATAGGCGACCAGGATAGGGTTACAAGAGTCCGAGTCAGTTAACAGATTGGTTTCCTAATTAGTTATAACAGATTCCGGGTATGCCGGGCAAGTATTAGTCCATGCTTTGTACTCCACGTTGATGAGCGTCCCTGTGTAGAAGTCGGACTCCGAGTAGTCGGCCTAACCCACCCTATGCCCAGATGGCCAGCTTTATCCTCCTTGACGATACCCGGGTGCTATGTCATCGTCACTCGGGTTGGTGGGAGACTACCTCAGAGAGGGATTGGAGAGAGGCTTACCGAGGGTGGAGAAATCGAGGAGAGAAGTTCGCCGGAGTTGTAGGAGATGACGCTGTACGGTCGGAGTCGTGGATGAAACTTGCGATTTTTTGCGGTACGAGATGCGCGTCGGCGTGGGGAAGCTCCTCGTGGCCACGTCTCGGGTGGAGGTGCACCGGTGTCGCCGGAATTGCTCGCCGAAGTGGTCGCCGGAGTTGAAGAAGAAGAAGAAGTGGAGAAAGAAAATTGGGGAAGAAATCAAAGGGAGAAAATCACAGGGGAGAACTCGTCGTCACCTCCACCGACATGGCGAGACGCGACGCCTTGGGCGAAATGAGCCACTAGCTCTCGTCGCGAGACCTGGTCGAGGAGTTCGTTCTCCTGAGGATTCGCCCACTCGCCACCGGCTGGAGGATGAAGTGCCTCCTCGTCGGCGATGGGAGGCCTCTTGGCCCGTGCGCCTTCTACGGGTACGAGCCCACCGCAGGGTACGACCTCCCTCGAGCGGAGAGGGAGGCAAACCTCCTCCTCGGCCGGTATCTACCGTCCGAGGTGAACGCCATTTCGAAGATGATCGCAGGGCGCCAGAACAGGGTTTGCGAACTCTTCAAGTGGGATGTCCCTCCTCGCCCGGACATTGCCCGGGCCGGGGATGCCAAGGCAGGCGAGAAGAGGAAGAGGGCCACACCATCCAACCCGTCCTCACAGAAGGGAAAACAAAAGAGCCTCGCCCAGGAGCTGGCAGACTGGGAGGACGACGCAGACAGCGATTGTCGTGAGTTGTCGGTCCCAGACGGGGCAAATTCCGAGGACTCGGGCGACGGGGAGTCCGAGACGGGGTCGTGCGTCGGGAGCGATGAGCGACCTCCCGCGAAGAAGCGGGCCGAGGTGACCGTGAAGCCTGGACCAAGCACGGGCAAAGGGCCAATGGGCACCCTCTTCACGGCGATCCACTCGATGGCCGTGACCCAGGAGAGGTTCTCTTGGGACACATCCTCCTCCTGCTCGTCCGATGTGAACATCAACGAGACGATCGACGTCGTCGGCGAGGACGATGCGGGCGAGAGCCTCCAGAGGGACACCCTGGCTACTGAGGTGACTTCGCCCCCCGAGACGACCCGCCCCAGGAGGAACCTCGGCCGGGAGAGACGCGGCGCCGGAACAGCGGCCCCTTTCCCCCGCGCCGACTGCAAGAGGGCCCTCGCCTCGCCCCACGAGTGAGTGGGTTTCAGGTGGCGACATGGCGCCAAGACGTTCTCCTCCCCCAGCCGTGATTGCGGAGGGAGCTCCTGCTTCTCGCCCTTCGGACGCGCTGGTGACCGTCCTGTCCTCTTCCTCAACCCCGAAGGAAAAGGCCAAGGATCAGGGCTCCCTCGACTCGACTCTCCAGCCTCCTTGCCCCCGGATGACGCTCTCCGGATGACTTGGGCCGGAACTCCTCACCGCCTCGCCACTGGAGCTCGAGCTCGTGAACCATCCCGGGGCGAGGCTATCCAAGGAGGACATGGCGTCGAGCTTCACCGGGATGACGGCCTCCCAAGTCGGAGCGATTGCTCGGGCCGCCGCGCTGAAGGTAACCCCGCCTCGCCTTTTTGCTCTACCGTCCATAACTTACTGACCGTGTCTTCTGTTTCAGTGCATGCTCATCGCGGAGAGGCTCTCCCTCCTGGAGGCGCGCGCGGCTGACGTCAAAGGACCATTGGCCAAGGAGCGGGCTCGTACTACCGATGTCTTGGAGGCCCTCAGCACCGAGACAAGGAAGGCGGACGAGCTCTCCAAGTGCCCTGAGGACAAGACTTCCGAGGTGGAAGTCCTCAAGGCCAAGCTTGAGGTCGAGATGGCACGCGCCCCTCGCGCCGAAGAGGGGCTCGCTGCCGAGAGGGAGAAGGCCGAGGTAGAGAGAAAGCGTGCCGGCTAGAGGGGGGTGAATAGGAGGCTAACTAAATTGCTCGCCTGGCCTGTCAATTGTGGAAAAGGAACCTTGTGTAGTTGGGGAGAAGGTTGCGAGAGACGCTGGCCCTGCGGCGGTCAAAGCTCGCGGGGGCGACCTGTCTCTCGTGGTCGGCAAGGGGGTTGTGGAAGGCGTCATCCCGGCGATGGCCCAGGGCAGTGGGAGCGACTTATTTCTCCTGGCCTTCGCCACCGACCTGGCCGAAGATGCCGAGACGTAGGAGCTTTAGTCGACCGGCCCTCCCATGTCATCCGATGTAGCTCGCATGTCCCAGAAGCTGGGACTTAGTTAATTTTATCATCACGTCAATCGCGATTGTTGTAACTTAGCTCGGGGGTATTGTCCCCCCACCAAAATAACTGGCGACCTGTGTTGTTTGTAAACGTGCACTTGAATTCATTTGTCACAAATTCTTTCCTCGGTCCGTTGAGCGGCGTGTCGTCTGATCCCAATCATGGACGAGGCAACGTAAGGTACGGCGTAGTAATCCTAACGCGTCCAAGTGTAGGGGCCCCTCTAGCCTGAGAGTTTCATCCTTAGCAGAGGGGAGGCCCGGGAAGTCAGGCCAAGATGCCACTCAAGGCAGGGTCGGGGCGCGCGTCTCCTGCTTTGGGTGCGAAGGGTCGCTCATCGTTCTTAGGGGAGCGGTGCAGGGCTGAGCTACCTAAGATGGAATTGGCGAGTTGTTTGTCGTCCTTAGGGGAGCGGCGTCGGGCCGAGCTACCGCCTAAGACGGGATGGTAGAACACGTCGCCCCGATTGATGGGTCATATCATGGCTAAGACTTGCTCATCGTCCTTAGGGGAGTGGTGAAAGGACCGAAGGTGCCGACTAGAGGGGGGTGAATAGGAGGCTAAATAAATTCGCTTCTCTTGATTTAGCTTATCAGTTTAAGTCTTAGCAGATTACAAGTTATGGCTAGTGGTGTGACAGGTGATCAATACAGGCAATAATTGCTATGAAAATTAACAAGCAGCTGTCACACAGGTATGTAACACAGGTGAGCTAACAACCTTAAGCAAATATGTAAGACAGATAACTGTGTAACAGGTAGCTGGCACAGGTAAGAGATAAGAGATACTACAACTGAGGCACAGCTAAGCTAACACAGGTGTAAAGTGATCTATCACAGATAAACAATGTATATCAGAGAATACACAAGCATGCAGATCTAATGAGTAGATAAAAGCATTGTAAGAAGTACTCAGAGAGACGAGGTGGTTTTTCACTGAAGTTCTCAACTCTTTTTAGAGAGGTACGTCTCCATTGGAGAGGCTACTCCGAAGAGATCAGCAGCACTGAATCGTGCTTGTTCTCCGAGTACCTGAGTGATCAGGCCTCTTGCTTTGCTTGTGGAAGTCCTTTAGCTTTGCAGCAGGTAGACTTTAGATCACCTTCAAAAACTACTGGTTCAGCCCACACAAGCTTGGGTGATACCAGCAACTCCTACGCCCGTCTAGAAGTAGACACTCCAAGAGTAACAGATTTAGCAGCAACAACTCTTGGAGGAACCGTGCTCTTTGCTCAAAGCTCTAACTCTCTTGAACTAACTCTTAGGAAGTTTGGCTTTTGTTCAGGAGGTGAGAGGCTTGCAACGGTCGAAAGTGATTCTCTGGATTGAGCAAGGTTGAGGTCGAAGACCTCCCCTGGTCCCCTATTTATAGGGTTCACAAGTACCCGACCGTTACATCATGCCACGTAGGATTAAGTGAGTCACCGGTGACAGACACCGGTGACACAGCTAATCACAACGCACAACAATAACCGGCTTAGGAAGACCGACAACTGTGTCACCGAGACTGACACAGGTGAACCCTTAACTGACGTAGCCTAAACTACTCAGCCCGGTCTTGACACATTACATGCCCTCAGCGCACAACTAACTCTGATCCCTAATAAGGAGAGAACCTCCAACAGTCTTCTGGCTCGGCAGACAGACTATTGTAGTGCAGGTCCCTTAGCATTTACAAGCTCTCCCCTGGTACAGAGATGTACCTGAGTCATAGAGCGGTAGTTCACCTGTGACACAGCTGTGTCACACAGATGACTTTGGCTCTAGGGTTTTAGATAGCTAGCACTGCAAAGTGCTAGCACAAACCAGTTTCACAAAAGACTAAAAACTGTTGTTACAGGGCCACTGACCTCAAAACATCAGTGCCACTGTCCCACACTCTGAGCATTGAGCATAACGAACTTCTAAAGATCATTGCTACTTCATCCCTCTTGATAGTATGGGTGTTTCCTAAGGACTCAAGAAAACTAGCAAACTTAGGCTTTACCTACCACCAACTATAGTTATGGCCCTTGATGCATCAAGCCACCATCACCTTGCTTGCAACTCCTTGCACAGCATCGGCTTCTTCACAGCTGTGGCACAGCTGCCTAACACAGCTATCTCCTTGTCTTGGAAACTGCCTTTGTACTTTTGGGTGGTCATCCTTTCCTGGATGACTCTTCTTCCTGGAACCTATTCATCCTGCTTACACTCATTGTAAACATTAGATTCCAGTTTGAGTTGCCATTAACCATCAAAACCAACTTGGAGGCCTAGATGCTCTTTCAAGCGGCATCGGGCCGAGCTGCCACCTAAGACGGGATAGTAGCGCACGTCACCCCGGTTGATGGGTCATATTGTGGCTAAGACTTGCTCATCGTCCTTAGGGGAGCGGCGTCGGGCCGAGCTGCCGCCTAAGACGGGATAGTAGCGCACGTCGCCCCGGTTGATAGGTCATATCGTGGCTAAGACTTGCTCATCATCCTTAGGGGAGCGGCGTCGAGCTGAGCTGCCACCTAAGACAGGATCATTGCACGCGTCGCCAGCAGATTATTTGGTGCGACAAGCGAGCTGATACTACATTCAGATAAGAAATGTTTTCTTAACAAAAGTAATGACCATTACAAGGACGAGGTCCCACCAAGCTGGTACAGCAGCTGTCGGCGACGTGTTGCCAAGCGGCCTTCCGCACAATCATAGGTAGTACTTCCTGAGGTTGTCGCTGTTCCAGCTATGCTTGAGGGTGACGCCGTCGAGATCTCGGAGACGAAATGATGACGGTCGAGATGAATTGATGACCTCGTACAGGCCTTCCCACTTGGAGCTGAGCTTGCAATCGGCCTCGGGGTTGAGCTTCCTTTTAAGCACTAGGTCACCCACCGCTATGGGTCGCGGCTTCACTGTTTTGTTGTAGTGCTTTGTGGTCACCGCCTGGTACCGGTCGATGTGGAGAGATGCGTCCTGACATACATCGCCGAGCCCCTCGAACGACGTCAAGTGGTTATCATCGTCCGGTTGCTCGGCGATGCGCAGGGACTCGAACTCCACTTCGACCGGAGTGACAGCCTCCTCGCCGAACAGCAGCTTGAACGGGGTGTGCCCCGTCGCCCGACTGACCGAGGTGTGGGACGACCATAGCACACTCGGGAGCTCGTCCGCTCATTTCCTTGGAGGAAGCTCAAACATACGTGTGCGTAAGCCCGAAGGGATGATACCATTAGCCCTCTCTACTACCCCATTAGCCTTTGGGTTCGTGACCGAGGTGAAGCACAGCTTGATGCCGATGCCAGAGCAGAAGTTTCTGAAATTTGCCACATCGAACTGAGTCCTGTTGTCCATGGTGAACTTGCGCGGGAGACCGAACTGACATATGATGTTTTTGCAAACAAATTTTTACACGGCGGCCAAGGTGATCTTCGCCAGGGGTTTGGCCTCTATCCACTTGGAGAAGTAGTCCAGGGCAACGACGATGAACTTGGCGCTGCGGCATGCAGTCTTGAACGGGCCGATGAGGTCGATCCCCCAACGCGCCAGAGGCCAGGAGGGCGAGATGGGTTGCATTTCGCTTGCCGGCCTGTTTGTGCCTCAGCCCATCCACTGACACGCCAGGCAGCGCTTCACCAGGTCTTGAGCATCTCTTAATGCCGTCGGCCAATAGAACCCGATGCGGTATGCCTTGGCGACGAGGGACCTGGAAGCCAGGTGCAAGCCGCAGAGCCCCTGGTGAACTTCCTTGAGCAAACCTCTACCCTCCTCCGTCGAGATGCACTTTAGGAATGGAGCGCACATGTCTCATTTGTAAAGGGACCCTTTATGAATGATGAAGTTCCGGGCGTGCGCTGATAGACAACGCGCTTCGACGGGGTCCTCGGGTTCTTTCTCGGTGGAGAGGTATTCCTCGATCCGGGTCCTCCAGTCTTCTGGCAAGATGGCACAAACATCGGCCAGCCCCTCAGTTGAAGCGCTAGACAGTATTTCGCTAAACGCTCCAGGGGGTGGGTTGGCTCCACCGCTCGCCGCTCGGGCCAGGAGGTTGGCCTCGGTGTTGTCTCCGCGTGGTATACTTTGGATGGTAATCCCCTTGAAGTGCTTCTCCGTGGCCCTCACCGCCATCAGATACTTAGCCATCTCCGGGTCTTTTGCTTGGTAATCTTTGCCGACTTGCCCGGCGACCAGCTGCGAGTCACTCTTGACGAGGAGCATGCGCGCCCCGGCCGCACGTGCCTTGCGAAGTCCGAGTAAGAGTGCTTCGTACTCGGCAACGTTGTTGGTTGTTTTGAAGTTTAGTCGGACTGAGAACGAAGCCCTGGCTCCCTCCGAGGACACCAGGACCGCGCCGGCCCCCAGCCCCTTCTGCGCACTAGGGACCATCGATGTAGAGGGTCCAGATAGGGTCTTCTATGTTCTGTGCGAGGCCAGGCTGGGGTACCCATTCCGCAACGAAGTTGGCCGCCCATTTGCTAACCCGTCCCGTGGCCTCCTGGTTGCGGAACATCTCACCCATTGGGAAAGAGGTTGGCACTCGTATCGGGTGAGCCAGGAAGTAATGGTGGAGCTTCCTAGATGCCATGACAAGGGCATATGCCAGCTTCTCCAGCTCTGTGTACCGTATCTTCGCCCCTTGCAATGATTCAGAGACGTAATAAATAGGGTTCTGGGTCTAGCCTTGCTCTTTGACGAGAACGGCGCTGACTGCCGAGGTCGTGGCGGCGAGGTTTAGCAGGAGGACATCGCCGGGCGATGGACTCTGTAGGAGTGGAGGCGAGGTGAGATACTTCTTCAGCCCTTCGAAGGCCGACTGACATTCCTCAGTCCATTCAAACTTTCCGGAGCCTCGCAAGACCTTGAAGAACGGGAGCCCCTTCTCCGCCGAGCGGGACACAAATCGTCCCAGGGACGCGAGGCGACCAGCTAGCCTCTGTACTTGCTTGGTCGTGGCGGGCAGCTGCATACTGAGGATTGTGTCGATCTTCTTAGGGTTGGCCTCAATCCCTCTCTTTGAGACAAGGAAGCCCAGGAGCTTTCCGGCGCGCATGCCGAAGATGCACTTCTCCGGGTTCAACCTCATGTTTGATCGCCTGAGGTTGGAGAAGGTTTCTTGTATGTCGGCCGCGTGGGTTTGGGTGAGGACACTTTTGATGACGATGTCGTCTATGTACACCTCGACGTTCCTGCCGAGTTGATCACTGAGAGTTTTGCCGAGATCAGCCGGGCGAACGTTGCCTCCATGTTCTTGAGGCTGAACTGCATACGGATGTAGCAGAACGTCCCACATGGGGTGATGAAGCTGGTCTTCTCCTTGTTCTCCTCTGCCATCCATACCTGGTGGTACCCTGAGTATGCGTCCAAGAAGCTCATGAGGTCGCAGCCGGAGGTGGCGTCGACCAGCTGGTCAATGCGAGGAAGGGGGAAGTTGTCCTTCGAGCATGCCTTGTTCAAGTTGGCGTAGTCCACGCACATTCGCCACTGTCCGCTGCCCTTTTGATGAGGACCGGGTTCGCCAGCCACTCCGGGTGCAAGACCTCACGGATTACCCCGGCCTTGAGCTGCTTGGCGACTTGCTCACGGGCGGCGACTTGTCGGTCAGTCGACATCTTCCTCAGATGCTGCTTGACAGGGCGAGCCCCTGGCACGACCATCAACTTGTGCTCGATAATGATTTGAGGCACGCCAGGCAGGTCCTCGGGCTCCCACACAAAGATGTCGTCGTTGGCACGCAAAGTCAGCAGAAGTGCCTGTTCTATCTCAAGGGGGAGATCCGCCTCGATCAGCACAGTCTTGTGTGGCTCGTCCTCTGATAATACGACTGATCAGGTCTCTCCGTCCGGCCTGGGCTTGGGGATCCACCACCCCGTGTGGCAGTCGACATGAATTGATCACCGGAAGTGTCGATGCCGAGGACCTTGTCCTCCCCGGGTGAGACCGCGGTGCCGCCGGGAGAAGTGCGACGAGCTGCTTCGATTGCTGGGATGACATCATGGACGTATCTTATGGCTGAGGTAGTGGTTTCTTCGATGCGGCGAGATAGGCCCTGGTCACCATACACTCTTATGACTCCGACGGGGGCGGGGACCTTCATGCACTGGTAGGCGTGATGAGGGATCGCCCCAAACTTGTTGAGCGCCATTCTTCCGAGGATCACGTTGTATTGGTAGGGCATGTCGACGATGTCGAACAGCACGCTCTCAGCGTGCTCGCCAGCTTCGTTCTGGAACTTGACCGGGAGCTCGATTCGGCCAATGGCCTTGATCGGCTCGCCGCCGAACCCGAGGAGTGGGACGCCCGGAGATTGGAGGCATGAGCGCGGGACACCCATCTCGTCCAGGGTGGAGGCGAACAGAATGTCAGCCGAGCTTCCGCCATCTACGAACACACGTCGCACCTCCACGTCTGAGATAATTGTTTATAGCGTAATTTGGCTTTAGGGTTTATTCAGTTGGCCAAATTAATTTTGCCATCAGAGGTTAAGATAGTGGACTAACAAGCTGTGGATTTAGTGTTAAACTCTTAATGCAGGCTTGACTATTTCAGCACCGGGTGGCTTATGCCATCAAGTAACGAGCAGTACCTCCGGGCACCAAGCATTGGCGGGCCCAAGTACTCGTAGCCCGAGTACCCGTGATACCGAATACTAAGTACTCGTTCCCGAGTATTGGTGTTCACGTCCCCGAGTACCGAACACTAGCGTCCCCGAGTGCTAGCACGCCCGAGTACCGAGTACTTGTTCCCGAGTACTGGCGTTCCCGAGCACTAGCGCGCCCGAGTACCGAGTACTAGCGACCTCGAGTACTGGTGTTATCGAGTACCCGAGTCCCGAGAAGGTCCAAGCCGGATTCTGAGGGGATGGAGCCGAGTTCTTCTTAGCAGAATCAAGTCACGGCGCTACCGAGTTGATCCACGGACGGGTTGATACGACGAGTTGTCTACTTCCAAGACTTATCCGACGCTAGAGACTTCAACTTGGAGGACAAGGAGCCGTGGGAAGTTGCGAAAGGAAGCTTAATCTTGGATTCGGAAAGGAACTCAGTTTATATGGAAAGGTATCTCGCATACAAGAAGAAGTCCTGATCGTGGTGGTCAAAGCTGCTTAAAAGGGAAGAGATTAGGATCAGGATCCATTAGAAAAGGGAAATCGTATACCTGTATTCAGTTAGGATTAGGAGTCCCAATCACCTACGGAAAGACCAGCCGCCCTATAAATATGTAAAGGGTGATGGCCGATTAAAAAACACACAATCGACACAAACCAATCTATTACTTTTACCTTTTACCTTTTCGTTCTTAGCAGTAGATCTTTATCGTTTTGCACTGAAAAACGATCGGTTCTTCTTCACGAAAGCAAGAAGATCTTTGCTGCTTTGCCTGGAAAGCAGTCGTCCGTCACCACGAAAGTGCACCAATTACCAACCTTTGTTGCTTTGCATTGAAAAGCAATCATTCGTTGCACACGAAAGTGCAATATTTACCTAGGTGTTCCACGGATCGATTTTCGCGTGAACACAATTGGCGACTCCGCTGGGGAAGAAGGAAAAGATTGCACGATGAATACCGACTCCAAGGACGGAGGCATCGTCAACCCCGACAACATCACCGCCATCACGCTCGATGATCTATCCGAAGATGAGCGGTGAGAAGTCGAGCAGCAGCTAGAGGAAGAGTGGGCGGAGAGACTCTGGCAAAAATTGGCCGGCTACCAGAAGACGAGAAACGGCGTCGTTAAAAAGGTAGTCGTGCCGAATCCGTCTTCTGCGCTCAACACCAAGGTAAGTAAACTGACTTGTTCTGAAGACATTGCTCATCTGATTAACGTGTCGGTAGCTAGTAAGTATGGTTCTGATATCAATAATATGGCACAAACACTCACCCAAGTGATGACTAGCTGATTTGATGACTTCAAAGAACAACTCGCTAAGGATCTGAAGAGTAGTCTGCAGCATCAGGTTAGTTCGATGGTTTCACGGATCAATGACGAACATCGTGGTAAGCAGCCGATGTACCTGGACACTAATGGAATTAATCACCTAATGGAAACTACTCCGGCAATTACTGCGGCTACTATTCCAACTTCGGCGTACCAGAGCCTTACCAACGACAACCGAAGTCTTAGCCTTAATACACACGTGCTACAACCGTATTACCAGACAGTAGCATACAGGGGAGGAACCACGTCGCGGGGGCGGAGGAGGAAGCCCCAGAGGAGCCTCGGCCCGTGGCTCCTGCGCGCGCTGTCCTTGACCCATCGAGGGGGGCCGGTAGGGGCCCCGAGCTCGGGCGATGACTTCGCACTCGGCAGTTGAGTGTGAGTAAGACTTGTGTAGCTCGCAGTACTTTCGCTGAGGACCCCTTGGCCAAGGTGGCTCCCATTGGCGATGACCCGTCCCGCCTCGGTTCTGGGCCGGCCGGTCGTAGGGCTCCCTTCCGCCATTCCGCGGAGGCTCGCGGGGTGGCGGACCCTGACTCGGCAGACCCTGGGCGGCCTGCCGCTCTTGTGTCTGGCAAGGTCCTCGAGGTCACCCGTGCTCCTCCTCGTACTCGACCTGCTCCAGCTCTCGCCGATCCTCCTCGGACACGTGGTGCACGTCATGGCGCCTTGGACGTCGTCCCTCTGCCTTCCCAATCCCCACGTATAAGTGGGATGCCCTAGCTTCCTCCCTTCGTAAGATTTTCCCTTCTTCCACTTGGGCGTAGACCTCCATGATATCATACAGCTGCTCGACACGGCTCGGCCTAATGAGAATGGCCCTAGGAGTCACACAAGTCCACCCTCATCAATTGACATTCCAATACCCCAGGCTCAACAAGGACCCACGACAAGGGCAAGAACTCGACAAATCACTCAACAGGTGAATCTTTTCCTTAATGAATGCCCACTGGATTTGAGCTTGAATGGTGTGCTACCTAATTCCTTGAGCATTTGCACACTTAGGTTTGAGGAAAAGGACTTGGAGGAAGCTCAGAAGGCAATCCCGGTGCTGCTGACTTCCAAACCCGGAGTCACCGACTTATAAGCCTTAAAAGTCTTCAAACTTCTGGCTTGAATCCTCAAGACAGAAGGCAATCCCGGTGCTGCCGACTTCCAAACCCGGAGTCACCGACTTGTCATCTAACTTCCGGCTTGAATCCTCAAGACAAAAGGCAATCCCGGTGCTGCCGACTTCCAAACCTGTAACATCCTCAATTTTTGAGGCTTGAATTTTTTTTAAAAGAGAGAAGGATGTGCAACTATGTAATATATGTTAAAAATATTTTTATCGGATTTTATTTCAAATTAATTCAACTATATGAATTAATTTGAGAGCAAAAAGTAAGTTTTTGACTTTTAAATTGATCATCATTTGAAAATTTGCCTCAAAAATATTTTTATTGAGTTCCCCATGGTCAATTTGATTTATTAGAATTTTTCTGGAATTTTCAGAGGTGTTTTGGTATTTATAAAGGCTTTCTTGAATTTTTTGGATTTATTTTAATGCAGAAAATGGGTTTTTCTTTTTTTATGAAGTCCTGGGCCCGCTCGGGCCGAAGCCCGTCCGCCGCCTGGGCTCAGCCCGCCCCGGTCGCCCCGCTCTCCCGCCTGGGCCGACGGCTCGGCCCAGCCCGTCCGCCCCGGCCTGCCCGCCTTGCCCCGCCGGCCCACCTGACCAGGCCGGCCCACCCGTGCACCTCCCCTCTCCCCCACCTGGGCCGCGGCCTGCCAGGCCGGCCCAGGCTGCTGCCCCCTTGCCAGGCCGCCTTTCCCCTTTATGCGCTTGGGCCAGACCGCCCCGCTGCTGGGCTGCCATTTCCCCAGGCCGGCCCAGGTCGCCTTCCCTCCTCCCTTGCTGGGCTGCGCAGCCAAGGGCCGACGCCATGCGCACCAGGCAGCCGAGCGGCCGGCCGAGCATGCTGTGCTCGCGCGTACGCGCGCCGCCGCCTTCCAAACTTCGAATTCTTCCATAATTACTCCAATTAATCCTAAAATTTTTGCTCTTTAATCCGGTGCTAATTGCCATTAATCTTTGTGCCTCTTTCCCTCCCCTTTCTCCCCTATAAAAAGCCGGGTTAGGTAGCCAGGGGCAGTCTTGTCGCTGGTGAAGCCAAGGTCGCCTACCCGGTAGTAGAACCACTCGTTGCGCCAGTTCTTCCACTTGTTCTTCAGCGCCATCACTAGGTAGGGGGCGTCGGTCCGATGGTTGCCCCGAAACCCATCATCCCGAAGAGGGAGTGGGCGCCGTTGTGGATGGGAGACGTCGTCATTACGGGTTTGTAGAACATGGCGAAGCAAGTCACTGTGCTCTCTAGCCTCATCGTCTTCATCGCCCACTCGAAGATGACCAAGCACAAGATCGCCGTAGGGTTGATTTCCGAGATCTCCAGACTGAAGTGGTCCAGGACAAGTTGGATGATGCAGGCGGCTGAGAAGGTCAAGCCGGCCCTGAATTGGTCGACAAAGACGACGATGTGCCCCTTGGGTGGGACGACCCGCGTACTCCCTTCCTTCGGGAGGACGGGTCCGTGCTCATCCGAATCGAGGGGGAAGCACCTTGCGTCGCGCAGGTGAGACAGAGTAGTCTCAGACGCCTGGGTCGTCCCAAGCCACCGCGCCTTCTCTGCTGCCTTCTTCCTCTTTTGTTTCACGGCTGCAGTAGCCTTGCTGGTCGACATGGTCACTCTCCTCTCTTCCTCGAACGCTAAGTCGTCCAAAAGGCGTTTGAAAGCGATCCAGGACGAGTGACGAATCGTGCTAGGAATGGAAGCCGGGCGCGAGGCGATGGAAGTTCAGCACGGGGAGCGGCGAGATGCAAGCGATGGAGGCGGGAGCGTGAGTGAAGTCGCGAAGGGAAGGCCCAGGGGTATTTATAGGTCCCAGGATGGTCCGTGAATCGAGGCGGTGTAACGGGCGGTAACGGATGAGGCGGAGCTGGCGGTTACGAGCCGTAAGCGGAGGTGGAGTTTTCGGGGGGGGGACTCGGATGGAAAGAAAGAAGTCCAGAGCGCGGGGGCACCTCGTCCCGAACTCCCCGTCCTCCCGCTTCCAGCTAAGGATTGATGCAGCCTCGAGCAACGTCACTCCCCGCGTCGATCACGCCTGCAAGGGGCTACTGTAGTGGGAGTCCGACCATGTCGTCCGGACGAGGTACCCCCTGTTTATTTTTCCATCTTCACACTTGTTAACCGTCCCATATTCTGTAGCTCCCCAGGAACCTGGCGAGTCCTCGGACGAGTCACCCCTGGCGAGGCGACCGGGCAAGCTCGAAGCACATCGCCCGCCCCAAGCAAGGCCGAGGACGATCCCTTTCCAGGACGAGGCCGAGGCGATCCGCGCCCGAGATCCCAGGGACATTCGACGAGGTGCCCTAGCGAGGACATACCAGGACGAGCTTGGCCTCGCTCCTCGGCGGAGCGGAGGTGGTGCGCGCCGGGCCCGAGAAAGAAGATGGCACCTCGCTAGGGCCCCCAAACCTAAAGAAACTCGCCCCCAGGCAAGCTCAACGGAAAGAGGGGCGGGCACGGCGGTGATCCGTACCAGCGAAGCATGTCAAGGATATGCCGGCGCATATAGTAGGTAGTGGCGAGGAGCAGAATACTGTTGCGTCCGACGTACAGAGAAACAGACTAGGGTAAAACCGTAATCTGCTTAGGGGCAGCGATGTATATTCAATTCAAGGTTGGCTTTGCCTATATAAGGGCGAAGCGGCCCCCCCATATGAATCCAAGCTCTCTTCACCGAGTACCAGCTCTATTTTTTATTTCAACTTCTGTATTAATCTTCGGCGGTAATTCGAGGTAGTTCTAGTGGTCGCTAGGCGTCGTTCCCCAAGTCGTCCTCTTAGCACCTCGGTCATTCGACCCGGGGTGCCCAAGTTTACTGTCCGAGAGTCATTTCGTTGACACCCCTCCAGAGTGGCCACGTTTGTGTCCACCATACTCTAGGCAGTTGTGTGTCTGAAGAGTCTGAGCAGTCAATCTTCAGAGGAAATAGAACTGTTGGTTTTTGAATCTTTGATACTCCGGGCCATTCCTAAATACTCCAGATAGCTATTTTTCCAGCCAACAACTAGTTTTTATGATCATACTATTTATACCCCAACTCTCGTCCACGCCTAACTCTTTGGTAAATCAATTCCTGCTCTAAAAAAAGCTTCTTCATCTTCCTCAAGCCTCAAAACTTTGATTCATGTGAGGAAAATCTCGAGAGAGTGAGGTGTTGTGATTAGTTGAGCACTAGAGCATTGAGTTCATCTCCAAGTCTTTATCGCACTTGTTGCTCTTGGAGATTAGGGTCTCTAATAACACTAAGGGTGTCCTGATCTTTCGAAGAGAACACTTATCAATTTTGGTGGAGGTGATTTTGACAATCTGACTACACTATACGATGATGATGCGCCTTAGCAATCGCCAATCCAACTCTGATAGGTTGTTGATGATGTGGGAAGCACGGTCAACCTAAACATGAGGTTAGATTCCCTGCAAACAATCGAAGAACAAGCAAGAAATATGAAGAAGCAATCTGAAATTACGGGTATGGATGAAGTTTATTGATAATGTGGGAATCCAAAAAGCAGTCTAGACAACTGGTTGTTGAACACAATTGACAGATGCAAGGTTACAAGTAGCAAGCTCTAATCTAATCAAATCCCGTCAAAAATAGAGGCTGCCAGGGGGTTTTTATAGATGGAATAACACCTCTGAGCCAACTCGGACTCTAACCGACCTAAGTCAGTTCGGCCGGTCTGACTGGCTATATGGGCAGTTTTAAACCGGCTAGTATAATCGGGTCAACTGGACGACTCTTGACAGCTCCTGACAACTTGTGATAGTTTCCTTACTTGTATGTAGACTGAATCTTCAATAGATCTTTAATTAGTTTCCTTCGGTCTCCCTTCTCATGTTATCATGGGGGCTTCAACATCTGAAAGTCATCACTTGATTCAATACTTGATTGGTGGCTGCCTTCAATTCTATTCTTGATCTGCATGCTCCAATGCTTATCCTCCACATCCATGCTTGGTCCTTGATTCTTTAATAACAAGAGACCATTCAATTTACGTAGCATCATATTTATATGTAAGTTTTGTGAGGTACCGAGAAATGAAAGTACCTGATAATTAAGATGACATGCATGAGCTCAAGTCATCAGTCCTTGAGTAGGAGGAGTAGGTGTTGTGGATGGAATAGGTGATGTGGATGTAATAGTAGGAGGAATATCCTCATTAGTCTTCTAGAAGGCTAGGAGTGCATGACAGCTCCCAAGCAAGTTGTGGTGAACCTCAAAAAGTTTGTGAATGCCGGAATTCGCCTTCGACAAGGAGAATCACCATGTAAAAAAAGTCACTCCATGCGCCTTCTAGAGGAAGTGGTTTCAAAGAGAGCTGGTCTTTGTGTAACACCTTGTTCTCCAATAACCTGAGAATTAGGGCTTACGAAACTTTTTGCAAATCATGCCAACTAAGATGCAACCAATTAAAACCTTTGTTCAAATGATGCTTGTGCTAAATCCCAAAATAATGATAACCAAAGATGTTCCATCTTGCTCATCTTCCCATTGCTGGAGAATGTGCAAATCCTTGTTTGCGATTCACTCGATCGCCATTTTGTCGAAACCCTAGTTCTCCGGAACTACATCTGACAAAACATGCAACCTTGTTCTATAATTTGTCTCTATGCATGGCTAGTCACTCTTGCGTACCCGCCATGAACCCGTCTTCGACACCTCCTCCCTTATGTCTCGTTGGTGCATCTGAACTGACATCCTAAGCTAAATGCCATGTGGTACTTTTGCAAGTCAAAACATATACATGGCACAAATCCCTCCCGTATGCCATGATCTTCTACCATCTACTTTGCAGTGTCCCATTGGAAATATATACACATATATACTGCTCTTATACATATACGCATACATGCCAACTCTACTTCTCTTTTTCCAAGCTAAGGGTCCAAACCCTAACTCAACCTTATGACCTAAGTCATTCCCTTCCTATTTTGAACTCGCCACCTCCATTGCTAGCTCGTAATTGAGTAATCCATATCGGTTTGTGCATTTCCCTAAACTCTAAATGCCGTGCGATGGTTTTTCTGCCCCCAGCTCTGATATCGTCCCCTCGGGCTATCGTGTGTATACATGTATATATATGCATCCCTGGTCTTGCCCCCACCTCAATCTGGGATCTACCCATGCCAAGGGCATTACTGCTACTCTCGTACCAATGTTCCAAATGCTCCGAACCCTAATCCTTTTCTCTCTCGACCACCGGGTGAAACTCTAATTCCAAGATTCTAAGATCTTTCAAACCTCAAACCCTATTCAATGAATTACGGTGGTATCTTATGCATGTCATAAGCTCATTTTTCAAGATAATATGATAATGGATGGTACAAAAACTCCAGGTTAAGTTAAACATCTGGTTGAGCCATTTTCTTGAATTAGGTGAAACCGGAGGGCCGAACCTTCGTAGAAATTTCCCAAAGTCTGCAGGCATCCATTTATAGTATATACCCCGCATGTGTGATTGTTTTACCCTACATCCCTCCTCAACAAAATATTAATAATAATGATAATTTCAAAACTTTGGTAAAGCATCCCCTGGTTACATTGAAACCATTTTATTTTGGGTTAAAAAATTTGGAGCTTCTGGTCAAAGTCATGGCCCCAAAGATTTAAGCAACGCGTCAGTCTATTCTTCTGTTTTTCCTCCCTGTTGATCTTTTCCTCTAACTGCTAAGTCTACACCACCCTTACCAACCGAATAGCCAGTACCTCACTTCCATGCAGGCCCAGGTCCCACGAGCAGTTCTTTCTCCTTCCTCAACCACCACCTCCATTCTTCTTCCGAGTAAATGGCATATTTGGTTCGTTGACCGTGGTCAAAGCCGAAATTGACCCCGCTTTTCACGCAATTGCAAAAGAATCCGGGCAACTCGAGCGACAGGAGACGCGTGGCTCGTATCGCCCTGAGCGAGGGCGACGCGGGAGCCTCGCCCCACCACGACACGGCAGCGTCGCCCCGGCTCAGAGCGACAGGCCAGCGTCGCACTGGCCGGGGGCGACAGGGCACCTATTGCTCTGGCCAGGGGCGACAGGGCCCTATTGCCCTGGCCGAGGGCGACAAGAGGGCGCGGGGCCCGCGCAGTGGCAGGCAGGTGTCTGTCGCACTGCCCGGGGGCGACAGGGCGCTCCGATTTTATTTTGTTTAAGTCGTTTTTCATTTTTTTTGGTACTGGTAAGCTTTGATTAAATTGATTGCTATTTTGAAAAAAATACCTATGTTAGTTGGTTT